>RCUC01088187.1:0-74336 GCA_003697995.1 Taxidea taxus jeffersonii | reverse complement strand
GTAAGTACCCAGTAGTGTAATTGCTAGGTTGTAGGATATCTCTATTTTCAACTTCTTGAAGAACTTCCATACTGTCTTCCAGAGTGGCTGCACCAGATTGTATTCCCACCAACTGCATAAGAGGGCTCCCATTTCCCTGCATCCTTTTCAACATTTGGTGTTTCCTGACTTTTTAATTTTAGCCACTCTGACTGGTGTGAGGTGGTACCTTATTGTGGTTTTGATTTGTATTTCCCTAATGCTAAGTGACGTGGAGCATTTCTTCATGTGTCTCTTGGCCATTTGTATGTCTTCTTTGGGGTTGGGAGAGGGTGGTGGGTTTACATTATATGTTTAAATAAAAAAGCTTAAATAAAAAATAAATAAATAAATAAATAATCAACCAATAATAAAATACCTAGTAGAACAATTGCTGGAATAGAAGTTAGTTTTATTTTTAACTTTTTGAGGAACCCCCATAACTTTTTCCAAAGAATATAAAAATACGAATTCACAAGGATATATGCACCCCAAAGTTTATAAAAGGATTATCCACAATTACCAAATTACAGAAAATCTTGACATTTGCAGCGACATGGATAGAGCTAGAGAGTATTATGTTAAGCAAAATGAGTCAGTGAAAGACAAATACCCTATAATTTTACTCATATGTGGAATTTAAGAAACAAAACAAATGTGCAAAGGCAAAACCAAGAGAGAGAAGCAAACCAATAAACAGATTCTTAACTGTAGAGAACAAATTTGTGGTTACCAGGGTGGTGGTAGATGAGGGGATATGTTAAACAGGTGACAGAGAGGAGTTCTTTATAGACCTTGGACATCAGCCCTTTGTCTGTAGTGTCATTTAAAAATATCTTCTCCCATTCCATGGATTCTCTCTTTGTTTTGTTGACTGTCTCCTTTGCTGTGCAGAAGCTTTTTATCTTGATGAACTCCCAAGGTTTCATTTTTGTTTTTGTTTCCCTTGTTTCTCATTTCATTATACAATGGAATATTACTCAGCTGTCAGAAAGGATGAATACCCACCACTTGGGACTGGAAGAAATTATGCCAAGTGAAATAAATCAAGCAGAGAAAACGTTTTCATATGGTTTCATTTAGATGTGGAGTGTAAGCAATAGCATGGAGGACATTAGGAGAAGGAAAGGAAAAATGAAGGGGAGGGGGCATTGGAGGGGGAGATGAACCATGAGAGACTATGGATTCTGTGAAACAAACTGAGGGTTTCAGAGGGGAGGGGAGTGGGGAAATGGGTTAGCCCACTGATGGTTATTAAGGAGGGCACATATTGCATGGAGCATTGGGTGTTATACACAAACAATGAATCATGGAACACTACATCAAAAACAAATGATGTACCGTGTGGTGACTAACATAACATAATAAATATAAAATAAATAAATAAATAATTCCATAATAAAAAAGAAACAAACAAAAAACAAAGGTCATCTGCAAAGTGAAATGTTTCCAAGTGTAAAGTGCTTATTACACAGAACTTTGTCCAAAATCTCCCTCACCATTTATCTCAATAATTTCACCCAAATGCCCTAACAGAGGTTACAAGTGGTCATTGTTCTGTTATAGCAGGATATCTCTGGAGTGCTCAACTTCCTCACACTAATTTCCTGATTAACCTTTAAGTGAAACTCTGGTAGATATACCCCAATTAATGGCCAGTCAGCTAATCTATTAGGGAAATACTATGATTAGCTTCATTTGTAAGATAGATAAATGAATATTGATGAGGTGACTTGATTTGCTTTAGGACATCCAATCAATTATTGATAGGGTCCTTTTTGCTTCCAATATTCTCCCTTCCACAACTTTGGTCCCTCTCTCTGAACAGAATCAGTACCCAGAGCATACTGGAGGGTATACAAAGGAGAAGGTTTCCAAGAAAACCTGAGTGAATATAAAGTAGCACCAAGAAAGCAGTCTGACAGATGTGCCCATGTCAGTAAAGAAGTTTAATTTGACTACTTGCACCCCTAGCCCACTCTGCCACAGACCACATGACATTTACACTTGGATTTAATGGAAAGGGAACCTAAAACTCAACCAAGCAACCAATTACTACACAGTGCTTCTCTTTGTTTTTAGAGCTTTCATGTAATATAATATTCATCATCCCAAAGATTTCTTCCTTTGCAATGCATCCTTCTCACCCTTCCCTCATTCCAACTCCTCACATTACAATCATCCTCATATAATTACTAAGGTTTTTTATTCAAAAATTATTTTGCATATTCCAAAATTTTAAATCAAAGGCATTGCTATCATTGGTGATATATTTGTCTGGCTTCTTTCAATCAATAAAATTATTTTGAGATAAATTTATATGGTAGTGTGGATCTATAGTTCTTTTAATTGCTCAGTAGTGTTCTATTGCATGAATGTACCACAATTTTCCCCCCCAGGGACAATTCTAGAAAACATTTTTTAAAGTATGTATGTATGTATGTATGTATGTAAGTATGTATGTATATATCTCGGAGGTCAGAGTTTCTACAAAATTTACAGGTGTTCCTGGAGTATATGAGTGGTGCCAGAGGAAATTGGTAGCAGCTAAGAACAAACTGAGAGTCTTCAGTTTTGCAAGCAAGGCCTTGGGTTTCTATCTGCCCAATCCTACTTATCAGGCAGTTTTCTTATTTCCAGGATAGCTGCTTCAACTTGATGGTTCTAGGATCTCGGTCTAGACAGCGAGGGCACAGAAAATGTCACAGAAAGGGAATGTAAAGGCTTCAAATGTGAAGTTTGCTGACTTCATTTTTGTTGATCCCGGGTTTGTGACACATTTCCTGTGAGAGAGCACCAACAGACTTTGGAAATAGCTTTACAGCTGGAATTTGGTAACTTCAGTACTGAGTAACAACTATACAATTGTTTGGTTTAGTCAAAGAATTATTTCAGCAAGCACAAAGTCCCCTTCCTACCCAGGCCCAGAGCAAAAATTTTCCAAGCCTTGTTCCCAAGCGCACATAACGGATTTACATCTTCCCAATACACACACAAACATTCATACATACACTTAGCTCCACAGTTTTCTAACACATACAGATGCACACTCACCACCCCCAAACCAAGATTTATATATCTCTAAAATGCATACATTTTCATATCCACACAAACACATAGCAGCATACATTCATGCCTGTGCATGTTCACATATTCACACTGTACACATACTGGAAAGATGACTCTACTGTGCCGGACACTGAAGTGGAAATTGTAAATAAAAATTAGTAAGACACATTTTAACTTTTGAGATATTCATATTCCAGTGAATTATGGAAGATAGTGAGTATAAAGGTTAAAAGATAAATACACAAATAAAGGTAAAACAGAGGAAACTCTAAACATGCTCTAAGAGGTTGCTGGAGAGGAGGTGGGCAGGGGGGATGGGTTAAGGGATGAATTTTTAAGGAGGGCTTTTGTGTATATTGCATGGAGCACTGGGTGTGGTACATAAACAATGAATCTTGGAACACTGAAAAAAAAAGAACTCCCCCCCCAAAAAAGGAGGGTACTTATGATGAGCACTGGGTGTTGTACATAAGTGATGAATCACTAAAGTCTACACCTGAAATGAATATTACACTGGATGTTAACTAACTAGAATTTAAATAAATATTTAGAGAAAGAATAAAATATAAGCATGCTGTAAGAGATGTATGATCAAATTTCCCACAGGGTTTCAATGAAACCAAAGATAATTCTTAGTAGTGGACATTGAAGAGATCTTGGTGGATAATTCATTGGACCATTGCTCTAAAAAAAATAGGGATTTCAATAGTTTTTTTTTCATTTTCATCATGTATCTCAGTCAATTTGGGATAAGTCTGAATTGAATAAAATTCTTTATAAAATTGAACACGTGGCAGGTAGACTTTTTTTAAATCCCAGTCGTATTGTTTTTTGCTAAGCATCTTTGGTAAGCAAAAACTTCTATCCTGAGACTCAGTTTTCTTGTCTACAAAATGGGAATGATATTTCTATATCACAAGATTGCAATGAAGCTCATTTGAGAGAATGAATGTTCATTTGAGGTGACAGATATTGTATTAGTCCAAGTAGATCAATTACTCTACTAAGAAACTACAAAAACCTTAAAAAACTGTGTTGCTTTAAACAATACTTTTTTTCTTACCCACTAATTTTACAACCTAATGCAGTTTAGTGAGAACTTTGCTCTACATAGTGATTAAGAGGTCCAGACTCATTCCATCTTGTGGTTCTACACTCTTCTTGATACTTGGAGTACTCTTCATTCAGATGTTAGATAGGAAAATTGAGAGAAGATTGCACAGGGAAATTTGTTAGGGTTAAATTGCAGAATGATATACATTACTTCTCACATTATATTGACCATATGGCTGCACCCAAGGACAAGAGAAGTTGAGAAACTTATGCCCAGGAAAAGGATTAATAAATGGATAATAAAATGGATAATAATGAATACCAATAGGACCAATAATCTCTGACATTGGTATAAAAGCTCATGGTTAATTGTGAGAACCTATGCATATTAGCAGACATTATATATCATTTTAAACCTGTAGCCTCCTCTGAGCCCCTATCTCAATCTTCACTGGGTTGGAGACAGGAAATACTGAACTCAGTTAAGAAAAATTGAAGCTGGGGTTTCTTTACATCAGTTTCCTCAACTCTTCTGATAATGAGAATTATCTGGTGAACTAGTCAAAATTCACGTTCCTTTTTGATTTTTTAAAGATTTTATTTATTTATTTGACAGACAAAGATCACAAGTAGGCAGAGAGAGAGAGAGGGAGGAGGAAGCAGGCTCCCCACTGAGCAGGAAGCCCGATGTGGGGCTCAATCCCAGGAACCTGGGTTCATGACCTGAGCTGAAGGCAGAGGCTTTAACCCACTGAGCTACCCAGGCGCCTCTCACATTCCTTTTTTTAAAGATTCTATTTATTGGACAGAGAGAGAAAGAGAGAGAGAGAGGCAGCAACAGCAGAGGGAGAAACAGACTCCCCATTGGGCAGGGAGCATGATAGCATGATGCAGGGCTCGATCCCATGACCCTGGGATCATGACTTGAGCCCAAGGCAGGCACTTGACTGAGCCACCCATGCACTCCTCAAAATTCACATTCAAAAATCCCAACCCAGAACTGCTAAATCAGAATTTTTGGAGAAGACTTATGGTAACCTGTATATCTAACTAGTGTTCCAAGTAATTTTTATCACAAGGGAAGCTTGAAAACCACTATTCTAGAATAAGTCATTCACTGTGACCTATAACCTGAGTTTCTATGCATTTATTCATCAACTTGCTCATTCATCTACTGCCCAAATGCCCATTTTGTACCTGCCACATGCTAGGCTGAGAGAGTCAATACAAAAAAGTCAGGAAATGAGCCCTGGGTGTTATACTTAACTGATGAATCATTGAACACTACATCAAAAACTAATTATGTACTATACAGAGGCTAACTGAATGTAAAAAAAAAACAGGTCAGGAAATAGGAGCAAGGGAGTAGAAGTCAATTTCTAAGTAAATTTAAAATTAAGAGAACATGAACATCATTGATATTTCTACTTCATATACCCCATTTTGTTAGGAAATTTTACTGTGATAGACACCCTGTCATAGTTGCCTTCTTAACTGTCAGCTCCTCAAGGTAAGTGGCTACATCTTATTTCTTCCCAGTCTATTGCAGTCTAAGGTTAATTGAAGAGAATTCCTGAGTTTGCTGTAGATAAGTCACTTCACTTCCTCTGAACCTCATTCTGTTCCTCTGTTTCAACATGGATGCTGTAGGATTAAATGAGTGGAAAAACTGAAAATATCTCCACAAACTGGCAGACACTTGTGCAAAATGATATTTTTACCCTAATTTTGCTCATGCCTTATAGGAATGTGCTGTCTCATGGTCCCCTTTCCCCAGTTATAACACGAAAGTTCTGAGGCTTTTGGGCACTGAGCCAAAAAGATAGAATGCATGCCCCCTTGTCATCCCTTTACCAGAGACTATTAGATTAATCATTTGTTCCATTACCCTAGGGTTCATTATTGCCAGTTCCCAAAGGATGCATTTGAACCTTTGAGCTTCATGATTTCTGACTCCTGAAACAAACACAACCTCTTTGAGGTTGGAAATCCATTTACTCTTGGCAAAGTCACAACATCTTGTTTCAAAGAAAAAGGGAGTAAAAGAATTCTAACCCACAAAATCTTAGGGAGTTTTATAACCAAAACTTATAAGATATTTTTGGAGCTGAATACACTCTTACAAGAGAATTTTTGGATGGTTTAAGTGTAAATGAACCAGGAGAGTCCAGATCAGATTTCCCTTGAAATATACAAATTTTAGAAATGGAAGGCATAGAGCCTCAGCCAAGAGCATTCTCTGGGCAGAGCCCCCAGGGAGGCTGGGTCATACAGTATTTGAGATTTCCCACAAAGATAAAAGTGAGTCCCAGAGAACTGTAATATTAAGCAGCAGGGGGCTCTAGGAACCCTTCTCAATCATTGAGCATGTGCCCTGGCCACCCAATGGCCATGGAGTCTCCTGGGTAAGGGACTGCCAACTTCCAGGAATGCTTCTACAAACAAACGAGTGTCTCTGGATATAAGAAAAAAAAAAGAGCAAAGTTGTCCTTCCAAATTAGAACCCCCTTAATACAGTAGTATAGACAAACAGAGTACATAGGATATTACACTGAAAAAGTGTCTATGGCATGGAAGAGGTCTTACTGAAAGCTAATGGCAGCAGCAAGGAAAAGTAAGTGGCTTAGATAAATGGTTAAGCATTGGAAGAGTTAAAAGACTTCCAGATCTGAATTCTTCCATTCTTCTTTCATACTTCTCCAACACAATTTATGCCCAATCAATCAAAACCCAAGTTTTCTGGGGGCATCCAGGTGGTGAATTTGGTTAAGCATCTGGCTTGGTTTCACTCAAGTCATGATCTCAGGATCCTGATATCAAACATTCTCCCCACCCCCCTCATATTGATAATCTTCTTGGGATTCTCTCTGCCACTTCCCCCTCAAATAAATAAATAAATCTTTTTTTTTAATTATGTTATGTTAGTCACCATGCATTATATCATTAGTTTTTGGTGTAGTGTTCCATCATTCATTGTTTGCATATAACACCTAGTTCCCCATGCAATATGTGCCCTCTGTAACACCCACCACTAGGCTAATCCATCCCCCACACCATCCCCTCTAAAACTCTCAGTTTGTTTTCTGGAGTCCATCGTCTCTCACGGTTCATCACCCCCTTTGATTTCCTCCCCTTCATTTTCCCCTACCTTCTCCTAATGTCCCCCATGCTATTCCTTATGTTCCACAAGTAGGTGAAACCATATAATTTACTTTCTCTGCTTGACTTATTTCACTTAGCATAATCTCCTCCTGTCCCATCCATGTTGATGCAAAAGTTGGAGATTCATCATTTCTGATGGCTGAGTAATATTCCATTATGGACCATATCTTCTCTATCCATCTGTCTGTTGAAGGGAATCTTGGCTCTCTGGCTATTGTGGACATTGCTGCTATGAACACTGGGGCGCATGTGTCCCTTCTTTTCACTACATCTGTATATTTGGGGTAAATATCCAGTACTGCAATTGTTGGGTCATAGGGTAGCTCTATTTTTAACTTTTTAAGGAATCTCCTCACTGTTTTCCAAAGTGGCTGTACCAACTTGCATTCCCACCAATAGTGTAAGAGGTTTTGCCTTTCTCCACATCCTCTCCAACATTTGTTGTTTCCTGTCTTGTTAATCTTTGCCATTCTAACTGGTGGAAGGTGAAATCTTGATGTGGTTTTGATTTGAATTCCCCTGATGGCTAATGATGTTGAACATTTTTTTTCCCATGGGTGTTAGCCATTTGTATGTCTTCTTTGGAGAAGTATCTGTTAATGTCTTCTGTCCAATTTTTGACTTTATTATCTGTTTTATTGGACGTGGAGTTTGGGAAGTTTTTTATAGATCATGGATACCAGGCCTTTATCTGTACTGTCATTTGAAAATATCTTCTCCCATTCCATGGGTTGTCTCTTTGTTTTGTTGACTCTTTCTTTTGCTGTGCAGAAACTTTTGATCTTGATGAAGTCCCAAAAATTCATTTTTGCTTTTGTTTCCCTTGCTTTTATACAATGGAATATTACTCAGCCCATTTGCATTGACGTGAATGGAACTGGAGGAGATTATGCTAAATGAAATAAATCAAGCAGAGAAAGACAATTTTCATATGGTTTCATTTATATGTGGAGCATAAGGAACAGCGTAGAGGACATTAGGAGAATGAAGGGAAAAATGAAGGGGGGGGATTGGAGAGGGAGATGAACCATGAGAGACTATGGATTCTGGGAAACAAACTGAGGGTTTTAGTGGGGAGGAGAGTGGGGGAATGGGTTAGCCCAGTAATGGGTGTTAAGGAGGGCACATATTACATGGAGCATTGCGTGTTTTACACAAACAATGATCATGGAACATTACATCAAAACTAATGATGTAATGTGTGGTGACTAACATAATCTAATAAAATTAAATTAATTAAATAAATAAATGAGTTAATTAATTAATTAATTAAAAAGTTCTTCCAGGGCACTTGAGTGGCTCAGGGGGTTAAGCCTCTGCCTTCAGCTCAGGTAATGATCTCAGGGTCCTGGGATGGAGCCTGGCATCAGGCTCTCTACTCAGCAGGGAGCCTGCTTCCCCCTCTCTCTCTGCATGCCTCTCTGTCTACTTGTGACTCTCTGTGGAATAAATAAATAAAATATTTTTTAAAAAGATCTTCCATAATAAAAAGGAAACAAACAAAAAACAAAGGTCATCTGCAAGTAACGTTTCCAAGAGTAAAGTGCTCTGCAACTGAAAAAAAACTGTTGGCAAAGAAACCAGGTAAGTGATTTTTACCCTTATTCCTCAACTTCTTGTACTAATCAGAGTTACACAGGTAAATGAGGCTAGAGGAAAATAGCTGAAAATACTTAAAGTAAATGAGACATGTATGTCTAAAGGCAGTAGAAAGACTCAGAATCTAGAAACCTGGGTCACAGGCTTTGCTCTGGCACTGATTCACTGTGGCACCTCAGGCTAGTTCCTTTTCTTCCCTGGGCCACATTTTCATGCTCCAAAAATGTAGGTCTCTGAATCCCATAATTCTCTCATAGGGTCCTTTGGATTCTATTTTATTCCATGAGCGGTAGTAAAAGGTGGGGGAAATACTTCTAGCCCCAAATCAGGATACCTGGATTCTATGCCCAGAACTAGTAATTACTTCCTGTGTTACTTTGGATAAGTAGCTTTCCTTTTCTGAGAATATTTATCTTCATTAAATGATTAAATGATCTATTGATACTCTTCTAAATCTATCATTCTGAAGTTCCTCCAAAAGAGCTAATAAACTTAGTGGTTTACAGGAATCAAAAATTATTACCTTACAGTTTTAGATTTCAGAAGTCAAGCACAGATTTTATTGGACTAAAA
This sequence comes from Taxidea taxus jeffersonii, assembly GCA_003697995.1. Classification (NCBI taxonomy): domain Eukaryota; kingdom Metazoa; phylum Chordata; class Mammalia; order Carnivora; family Mustelidae; genus Taxidea; species Taxidea taxus. The sequence continues at coordinate 64,862 of RCUC01088187.1, read as the reverse complement.
TCAAGTAGTCAGCAGGGATGACTTACTTTCTGGATGTTCTAGAGGAGAACCTGTTTCCTTGTTTTCACTGGAAAAGGCAAGAAAACAGGAAAGAGGGATATCTGCTTTTCTTGACATTAGCTACTTTCTCCATCTTCAAGGCCAGAAACAGAATCATCAAATCTTTTCCTCACTCTGGCCCTCTTGCCTCTATCTTGTGATTACATTTAGCCACCCAGATAATCCAGGATATTCTTCCTATCTTAAGATCTTTAACTTAATCACATTCATAGAGTCTCTTACCAAGTAGGGTAACAGATTCACAGGTTCTGGGAATTAAAATGTGAACATATTTGGACGTCATTACTCAGCTCACCAAAACATCTTTACAATAAAAGATGATACTCATGTCCCAATATGAAAATAAAAAAGTGAAAGGAAATGGATAGATGTTTGAAAGCCCTTGTGAGTGCAGAAGGTGATTGGCTGGTCCAAATAATACCAAAATTTTAGGTTGTATTAATAGATACAGAATCTTCAAAATGTGGGAGGAGACAGTTGTCAGCAATGGTCAGATACATCTGAATTACTTTGTCCCATTAAAGATACCATATTCTAAGTGAGACCAAGCTATAAAGTAGAACATGCCCAGAGGGGAGTGAGAAGGATTCACAGGCTCAAAAAAAAAAAAAAAAAAAACTGTCGTATGAGAAGCAATGAATGAACTAAGGATATTTGTCCCAAATAATGGGACAAAAAAAGGAAATGAGATAGTTCTCCTTAAAGACAAGAAGGACCATTTAATTGAAGATGTATAAGACATTAACTCTAACTTCTGATGGCAGAACCAGGACTAGTGATGAAAGCTATAAAAAGGGAGATTTCATGTCAACTTGGTGGAGGAAACTGCTAATAGAAAGGACCTAAGGTTAATCAGATCTGTAGTGTGTTTGTAAGAATGTATGTGTATTGGTATGGGTAGGGAATGATAAAGGCCAAAGCATATAAACAAGGTAAAATATATGTGGCAGCAGTATTTTAGAAGGGATTAAAATGGAAACTGTTAAAGTAGAACAATTCCTAAACTTGGTCGATCATCAGAAAACCAGTTAAAAACACAGGTTCCAGATCCCCACTTACAAAGATTCTAATTCTGTAGACTTCGGGTGGTGTCCATGAATCAGTATTTTATTTTATTTTTTTTAAGATTTTATTTATCCACTTGACAGAGATCACAAGTAGGCAGAGAGGCAGGCAGAGAGAGGAGGAAGCAGACTCAATGCCGAGCAGAGAGCCCGATGCGGGGCTCGATCCCAGGACCTGCGACCATGACCTGAGCCAAAGGCAGAGGCTTTAACCCACTGAGCCACCCAGGCGCCACCATGAATCAGTATTTTAACTTTTTCGCTGGTCATTCTAATAATTATCCTGGCTTGAAACTACTGTAATAAATTACTCCAATACTAAAAGGTCTATGGTTCTCTGATTTTTTTAGTGGATCTGGCACTTCAGGGTGTCTAAACAATTTGTCCAGGAGCTTCTGGGAGTCTCTAAGATGTGTAGATTATCCTTGGGAATGGTTGGTAGAGTAAAGCTGATGGAAACCCATGGCGCTTGATTAACTCTTCATGGAGGTCTACCTTTAGGAGAAGTGGATCTCTAAAAGCAGAAAAGGCTTAACATAATAATTAAAAGCACAGGCTTCAGAGCCTGGTTGCTGAGATTCAAATACCAGTTTTGCCATTTATAAGTTCTGTAACTATGGAAAACTACTTCACTTCCCTGTCCCTCAGTTTCCCAAATTATAAAGTAAGAGTGATAAGAGCATGCATCTTATAGGGCTATTTTAAGTGCTAAGTCAGTTCTAAAGCATTTAGAAGACCACATAATAAATGCATAACACTTGTTAGCAATTATAATTATTATTATTATTTTTTTTTTCCAACTGCTCAAATAGCAAAAGTTAACAAACACAAGTTGGTTGGCATTCAGGATAGAGGACTAATTGTGACCTAGTTTAACAGAAGAAAACTTCATTTTTGGATAGTGGAATAAAAATATCTTGTATGTAACAAAACTTTCTTTTCACAGTAAAAAACTCAGGTGCCTCAGCTTTGGTGCTAGGTTTGTGATACAAGCCAGAGAAGTAACTTGTTGGCACAGAGGTTCATCTTGAAATGTTGGCCTTACAGACTAAAGTCACAAGGACTGAGCTAGGGGTGACAACTGGAAGATTTTCTTCAGGGATGAGTGGATCAACATTCTGCTATACCTGTTCAGTGTCATACTCAGCCTGATAGGGGTGCTTGTGGAAAGAAGTTGAACAAAATTACTTCAGCATCAACTTTGCATACTTTTACAGACTCAATGCTAGAAGAGACCTTTTGGTTAATCTTGTTCAGTGGGTGTAAAACCTGGCTGAGTGTAAGAATCACCCAATGAGCTTGTTTACAATACAGATTCCTGAGGTCCAATTCAGGCCTACTGAATTGGAATCTGAGGTTTGGGGGTAGAGGGGAATAGGATGCTGTGGTTAATTTTATGTGTCAATTTGGACTGAACCAAGGTCAAACATTACTCTAGATGTTTCTGTGAGAGTATCTTAAGATAAAATTCACATTTAAATTAGTGGACTATGAGTAAAGTAGATGGACTTCTATAATGTGGGTGAGCCTCATTCAATCAGTTCAAAGCCTAAAGAGGACAAATAGCTGACCTCTCCCAAGCAAGAGGGAATTCTGTAGCGGACTGCCTTTGGACCTGGACAGCAACTCTCCTGATTCTTCAGCCTGCTTGTCTCTCATTAGATTTTGGATGTACAAGCCTCTACAGTCATGTAAATAAATTCCTTAAAATACATCTCTTTCTCTATAAATACACATTCTATTTGTTCTGTTTCTCTGAAGAACATTGACTAACACACTATGGGACAAGAATCTGTGTTCTTAACAAACATTCCAACCTAGTCAAGAAATATTTTCTTCTGCAACTAAAATCTCTTCTAAAACATCCTCTTCAGTTGCTACTTAAATCCTGCCTGCACTTTTCTAGAGACAAAAAGCTAATGACCCCCAGGGGCCAGAAGTGGTCCAGTTCATTTGTACATAGCTAGAACTGTTAAAGCTGTTGATCACTGTGAACCAAACTACTCATTACTTAGTCACTTAAAACAATGGTTTCATTATACCATATCATTTTTCTTGGCTTGGAATTTAGGCAGGGTTCCACTTCTAATCCTCCTGGTATTGACTGAGGTCATGTGGTGGGAAAAGGACTCATCTGGGAGATCTAAGATAATTTCATTAATATGTCTGTTTCCTTGGCTGGGAATGTTGGAAGGCTGTGCTCAGCTGGGACTGTAGGCTAGTGTGTCAATATGTGACCTTTTTATCATAGTGTTGTTAGGCTACTCAGAATACTTAGATAACCTCTCTGAGTTACTACAGAGTGTTCAAGAGACACAAATTAGAAAGGGACCCTAGAGAGAGCTGAAAGGATAGGAATTGGAAACTATTAGTCCATTAGACCTTAATTCTTGAAACTGGCATAATATCATTTTCACCATATTCTATTGGTCAAAGCAGTTACAGAGTCTACCAAGATTCAAGAAGGGGGGCATAAAATCCATTTTTCATTGGGATATGGAGAATTTATATTTCAACGGAAGAAGTATAAAATAATTTGCAGCCTTCTTTAATCTTCTGTGCTAACTTGGAAAGTTATTTTTTTTTAAGATTTTATTTATTTATTTGACCAACAGAGATCACAAGTAGGCAGAGAGGCAGGCAGAGAGAGAGAGAGGAGGAAGCAGTCTCCCTGCTGAGCAGAGAGCCCGATGTGGGACTCGATCCCAGGACCCTGAGATCATGACCCAAGCTAAAGGCAGAGGCTTTAACCCACTGAGCCACCCGGGCGCCCCAGAAAGTTATTCCTTATATTAAGCTAAGATCTGTCTTCCTGAGCTTTGGGGGCCAAAATATACCTACATTCAAACCAGAAGCAGGGTAAGTAAAACATTTGTACTGTGGCAAGTAAATTATTCTTTTGAAATCACATTATCCAATATCCAATCCAACCCCTGACCTTTACTAGCCAGCTGATAGACCCTGCTCATTTTCTCCCAAGAGGCCCCCTGAAAATTGTTGTATACAGTGCCTCTTCTATCTGATGCCTTTAATGTTGGCTTTGTGAAGATATGGTGTTAGAATTAATTATATGAATTTTAGAAATAGTGCTTGGTGTCTTTGGATACACTTTAGGAGTTGACAACTTTTCAGTATCTCTTGAACTATGGTATATAAGTCATAGGCTCCTCTTCTCAGTACAGAGCTTCAGGAATCTATCCCTAAGTCTTTCAAGCCAAGCTAGATTAACATTCACCAAACAGCCTAAAGCCAGCCTCTCTCCCAACATTGCCTTCACTTAAAACAACATAAAGGCAATGGATTTCCTGCTGCAATCAGGATCAAACTATTGCTCTGTCTCCCTTCTCATTGCCCTTTAAATTGGAAATCCACCATTGACATTAATGTTTTGTCTCTCCATAAATCCTCTGTATGTATATCTATCTTTTGGATAAGGTCAGGCCTTCAGCTTCCAATGAAAGGCCCACATAGACTGCTAAACTACTCAAGTCTAAACTTAGACTATATTCCCTTCTGATTTCCAAAATGGAAGTGAAGTCCTGTTAATTAAAATGGTCAGGAGAACAACAACAACAAATCTTCCTTTTATAAAACTTGCTGATGGTCAGGCCTCTATGGTACTGAGATGATCATGCCAAGTTCTCATCAATCCTATTCTTCCCTCCTTCCAACTTTATATCTGTTATACACAACTTATTCTGGTCTATGCTAGGGGAAATATCACTGGTGATACTCCAAATTACCTGGGAACTAGTTAAAAGTTTTTGCCAAGTAGAATAAATTTAAATTCCAGGTGTCCCACCAAAATTCAAAAAGCATCCATTTGGGGTTATTCTTTCTACTGAAATCATGTCCCACCACAACCCCAAAGCTTCACCAATTTGTGTGAGCAAGTACCTTCAAATTACAGTTATATCTTAGAAGGGAAAAATAAATCAAAAGTAGGCTACATGAAGGCAAGAGGTAGAAGGGGAAAAGGAAGAGAGGAATTTGTTACTGGAGAGACATGCCCAGAGTAATAACTTGTGGGAGTAGATACGTGGGCCAGATTTTGCATAGGCAAACCTCTGGCCAGCACTAACACCAGCTGGGATGGCCACACAGCATAGAGGTTAAAAGTATTGTTTATAAGTCATGCAGATCTGAGTTTGAATCCCACCTCTACCAATAGTGTGCCAATAGTGTGATTTGAGCAAAATTGAAACAATTTTGAATTTCTGAATCTAGATTTCTCCAACATTAAAATGGTAATAATACTTCGTATACTCATTGTATTAAATTGAATATGACAATTAATTGAAAGATGTTTGAGGTTTCTGTTTATGGATTGGGAAAAGGCAGACAAATAAGATATAAAAAATATGAAATATTAGATAGTGACAACTATTATTAAGGAGAAAAGTATGTAATATATGCAGAACAATTGGCATACTGACATGAGTAAGAATTCAATGAATAGTAGACACCCCAATTAAACCCAGTTAGAAACTCATCTCCATTTTATAAATGAGAAAACTGAGGTCAGTGAGTTCAATAACTGCTTAAGATCACATAGCTTGTAATTCCCTGTGTCTAAATTTAAAGTTGGTCATAAATATAAAGCCCTGTATTCTATCCAGTCTACCAATAATCATCTTGGATTCTAGATCATAAGACCATGAAAGGTCAAAGTCAAAAAGGATTTTAAGGATCATTTGTTCCATCCATGTCATCGCAAATGGTAATATTTCATTTCTTACTTCTTTCAATACTTCTGCAGAGTATTCCATTGTGTATATATACCACTTCTTCTTTATCCATTCATCTGTTGATGGACATCTAGGTTCTTTCCATAACTTGGCTATTGTGGACATTGCTGCTATAAACATTCGGGTACACGTGCCCCTTTGGATCACTACGTTTGTATCTTTAGGGTAAATACCCAGTAGTGCAATTGCTGGGTCATAAGGTAGCTCTATTTTCATTTTTTTGAGGAACCTCCATGCTGTTTTCCAGAGTGGTTGCACCAGCTTGCATTCCCACCATGGTTTGAATTTTGTTTGTTTAACATTGTTTTTAAGAAGTGGAACCTGATTTTATTTTACAAACAAACATTGTTTCTCTTGCTTATTTAGGTTGGGGGGAGAACTCAGAATTCTGCCCTGTCAGTCCTCTCTCCCTCCCTGAAATGCCTCTAATGAAAATACATGGTCCTATGGCTAGTTCAATTCCCCTGATTCAGTCTTCAATATTTTATTTTTTTAAATTTTTTATTATGTTATGTTAGTCACCATACAGTACATCATTGGTTTTTTTGTAGTGTTCCATGTTTCATTGTTTGTGTATAACACCCAGTGTTAAACATAATGGAATGAAAGTCTAAAATGATGAAGCTAACCGCTAAGTTTTATCAAGAGTTAGTCTAGAATGTACATTAAAGATGAATATCCAGGGCTTCCTGGATGGCACAATCAGTTAAGTGTCCAACTCTTGGTTTTGGCTCAGGCGTGATCTCAGGGTGGTGAGTTCAAGCCCCACTTCAGGCTCTGTGCTTAGCATGGAGTCTTCTTGAGATTCTCCCTTCCTCTTCCTCTGCCCTTCTAATTGTGCTCTCTCTCTCTCTCTTTCTCTAAAATAAGTAAATAGATCTTTAAAAATAAAAATAAAGGTGAATATCCAGTAAAGCACCAGAGGAAGGGAAAAAGCTCAGACCACAAATGGATCCACTAAGTTTCAAAAATTGTATTAAGGAGTCACTAGGTGGCAATTAAAATAAAAGCTTAATTGAAACAGATCTGATGTGAGCAACTGTGACCTTATACCCATATGTGTTATGGTTGTGTGGGTCCTACACACAAGCAGCGGTTTGATCCAAATAACCCATAATGGATTCCTCTAATCTGAATATTCAAGAGAAAGAAGTGGTGCCAGTGCTGGATGTTTAGTCCAATCATAAGCTACCCTTCCTGTTTCACTGGTTTATCCAAGGATCAAATTAGATAACTGGTGTGAAAATACTTTAAAAATTGTAGAGTTCTGTGCAAAGTTAAAGGATTGGAATATTATTGATATTATCATTATTCTAGGTTATATCTTCAACCTTACAAAATTGTTAGCATGACATAAATCTTAAGAGTTTTACTAATTCTGCCCCTCACACTCCAGAGAGTCTTTCCCTAACTAGCTATATGATGGTCATTATCAGGTTAATTCTATAATGAAGGAATGAATTTGGTGAATTCATTTTAGTTGTGATGGGCATAAAATTCTCCTTATTTCATTTGAACTAAGTCAGTTAAGCCACATTTAAGCACCCACTTTGCATAACTCATTATGGAACAAGAGCTTTGAGTAGTATTAAGTAGCAAAAAAAGGTATGAAAAGGCTGGAATTATGAGCCAACTTTAAGGAAGAGTTTAATTGGAAGATGTACATAAGGTTATGCATAATAAAATAAAAAATATTGTAATTATACAACAACAACAAAAATGGTACCAAAAAGTGATGAGACTTAGAACTAGCATCTATAAACAAAGCTTAAGGTCTATACATGCCTGCAACCTCAATATGAGTTAATAGAAAGATATGACTAATCAAAAAAATTATATTCTAGGCTATATAAATAGAAACATTAAATAATGTTTGAATATTCATAGTACTCAGTCTCATAAACAGTAAACAATTCATATTTATTTAAAAGAATGAATAAATTAATTTCAAAACCACTTATTTGCATAACAGGGATTTTATTTTTTAAAGAATTTATTTATTTATTTATTTTTCAGAGAGAGAGAGCACAACAGGAAGAGTGGCCGGCAGAGGGAGAAACGGGCAGAGGGAGAAGCAGGCTCTCTGCTAAGCAGGGAGCCCAATGCCGGCCCCAACCCCAAGACCCTGAGATCAGAACCTGAGCCAAAGGCAGATACTTAACTGACTGAGCCACCCAGGTATCCTTAAAACAGGGATTTAAAAGAAAAAAAAATCCTCCTGTAAGTTATTAGTATGAATTAATGTAAAAATAAATCTCTATACATAAATACATTTGGGAAATCCAAAGCTAAAGGAAGTTAACTGCTGATAAACATTGCTGATAAACTTCTGAATTCTGTAATATGCTAATATGCACTGTGACTCTGAGGAAGTCACAGATACAATATTTCCCAGGCTTATTTGACCATAGAAATGTTTCTCTGTAGAATATTTCCTGTAAACAGTGTTCAGTAAAATGTACTTCAGGGAATACTGATGAAGAATCAAAATGGTGATCCTGATTTTTAGACTCTAAGTCCCATTCTTGAAGAGAGATACAGGTAAATGGGAATGTATTCACATGGAGGTAACTCAGTTGTGAAGAGATCAGAAAAACAGTCCCCTTGATCTGGGGGCTGGAACCCAGGGGGTTTAGACTTTGTCTTTTGTGCTGCAGAGGCTTGGCATTTCACAGAGGGTCAAAGCTGGGATGCACAGATATAAGCTACATAGAGGCAATACTCAGCCCAAAACAAGGGAGAACTTTCTGAAAGTCCTGGTCTTTGGGGACGTGTGGGTGTCTCAGTTTGTTGGATGTCCAGCTCTTGGTCTTGGCTCAAGTCATGATCTCTGGGTCCTGGGATCAAACCCCACCATCTGGCTCCCTGCTCAGCAGGGAGTCTGCTTGTTTCCCTCTCTCTCTGCCCCTACCTTTGCTCATGCTTTCTCTCCGTCTAAAATAAATAAATAAATCTTAAAAAAAAGAGCTGTCCTCTTGATTGCAACTGAGATCTCCATCACTGGATACATTTAAGCTGAAGCCTCAGAACCACTTGTTAGGGTTCCAACAACCAGATGTTTGGGGAAGGGAGGGAAGTCTTGAGAGTTTCACCCAACACTGGGATACCAAGTTTCTAAATCAAACTGAAATTGGCATCATGTGGGGAAGAATAGGTAGGGAGACTATGAAAAACAGTTGTTTTCAAATTTGAGTACACCTCAAAATCATCTGGAGAGCTTGTTAAAACACAGGATTTCTGATTTGTGTTTTCAGCCAAGATAAAGCAGTCATCCAATTTTTGCTGGCCCTTGCTCTTTCAGCTAAATATGCTGAACATAATAAACAAATGTAAAAAGACTGAAAAGTAGAAGAATTCAAACTTCCTAGGGACGTCAGGACTCTGCTTTTGCAGAAAGGCCTGGAGAGCGGTGATGCTGAACTTCAGTCCACATTCAGCAGCAATGAAATGGAGTGAAGTGCTGTGGGGAATTCTAGTCTATACTCACTCCCAACTCCAGGGTCATCAGAACCACCTCTACCAGGTGGTTGAACTTCTATCTCTACCAGACAGCAACAGAGCAGAATGAAGCAATACAAAGTAAAGTGGTACTTATTTTTTAAAGATTTTATTTATTTGACAGAGATGACTAGTAGGCAGAGAGGCAGGCAGAGAGAGAGGGGGAAACAGGCTCCCCACCAAGTAGAGAGCCCGTGTGGGACTCGATCCCAGGACCTTGGGATCATGACCTGAGCTGAAGGCAGAGGCTTTAACCCACTGAGCCACCCAGGTGCCCCAAAGTGGTACTTATTGATACTCTGCTTCCTCCCACCTTATATCAGCAGGGCCAAGTGGGTAGCTAAACTTTTACCTCCACCTGGTAAAAAGGCAGAGTAATGTGCAGCTAGGCAGTGTTCCTTAGCACCCCACTTTCTGCTCACCCCTCTCAGTGTCAGTGGAGACAAATATGGAGCTGGTATTCCACTGCTAACCAGTGGAAATAAGATAGAAAGAAATAGTGCAAGGTGGTGATAGTTTGTACTTTGCCTTCCTCCACGTGTGTCTTCTTCTGTCCCTCCCATGTTAGTATGTTAGTGGGGTCCAATTGGAATCTGAACTTCCAGTTATGACAGAAAAATGAGTGGTGGAAGTCAGTGCTCTGCTTTTGCTGGGAGGTGTAATCAGAGTCAAGCAGGAAACTAAACTTCAACCCCCCACCTGCAGACACTGAAGCAGGGCAAGGTGGTAAGAGTCTAAGCTCTGCATTTCACTCCTGTTGTTTCTATTGAAAATTAGGCTGAAGCTTCTCTCCAGGGCAATGAGGCAAGAAAAACAAAAGGAATCAAAATTGGAAAGAAATAAATTTAATAGCCTCTATTTACAGATGATGTGGTATTATATAAGCAAACTCCTAATGAATTCACTAATAAAATACTACTATAAGTAATGAAAAAGTTCAAAAAGATTGCAGTATACGATCATATCAGAGAGTTGTTATTTTGGATCTTGAGTGGTTTCATTCAAAATATAGGATTGCTTGTTCTATTTCAATGAAAAATGCAATTTGAAATTTTGATTGGTAGTATACTGAATCTGTACATTGCTTTGGGTAGTATGGACACTTTTAATGATGTTAATTGATCCAATTCATGAGCACTGAATATTTTTACAATTATTGATATCTTCTTCCATTCCTTTCAACAAAGATTTATAGATTTTAATGTGTAGATTTTTAGCTCCTTCATTAAATTTATTATAAGATAGTTTATCTTTTTTTTAATCTTTCTTGATACATTTGTAAATGAGTTTGTCTTCTTAAATTCTATTTCTTTAAGTTTGTCATTAGTATATAGAAATATAAGTGCATTTTGTATAATGTCTTTCTACCTTAGAACTTTAAAAAAATTATGAATTTTTATATTTGCATAAATACCAAGTGCTTCAATTGCTGGAGCATAGAGTAGTTCTATTTTTAACTTTTTGAGGAACCTCCATACAGTTTTTCCGCAGCAGCTGAACCCGGTTTCATTCCCACCAACATTACATGAGTGTTCTTATTTGTTCACATCCTCCCTAACACCTGTTGTTTGTTATGTTCTGATTTTAGCCATTCTGTCAGGTGTGAGGTGATATCTCACTGTAGTTTCAATGTACATTTCCCTGATGGTAGGTGATGATGAATATCCTTTCATGTGTCTGTTGGCCATCTAAATATTTTCCTTGGAACAACGTCAGTTCATGTCTTCTGCCCATTTACTATTTGCATTATTGGCTTCCTGGGGGCTGAGTTGTAGAAGTTCTTTTTTTTAAGATTTTATTTATTCATTTGACAGATAGAGATCACAAGTAGGCAAAGAGGCAGGCAGAGAGAGAGGAGGAAGCAGGCTCCCTGCTGTGCAGAGAGCTGGATGCGGGGCTTGATCCCAGGACCCTGGGATCATGACCTGAACCGAAGGCAGAGGCTTTAACCCACGGAGCCACCTAGGTGCCCCTAGAAGTTCTTTATATATTTGGATACTAACCCTTTATCAAATATTTCATTTGCAAATATCTTCTCTCATTCAGTAGGTTGCCTTTTCGTTCTGTTGATTGTTTCATTTGCTGTGCAGAAGTTTTAATTTTATTGTAGTCACAATAGTTTATTTTTGCTTTTGTGTCCATTGCCTCAGCAGACATATCTAGAAAAAAAAAAGTTACATCAGCCTATATCAAAGAAATTATTACCTATGTTTTCCTCTAAGATTTTTATGGGTTCAGGTCTCCCATGTAGCTCTTTACTCCATTCTGAATTTATTTTTGTGTACAATGTAAGAAAGTGGTCCAGTTCCATTCTTCTGCATGTTGTTGTCCAGTATTTCCAAGACCATTTGTGGAAGACACATTTTTTTTTTCCTTTGGATAGTTTTTTCTGCTTTGTTGAAGATTAATTGGCCATATAATTGTGGGTTTCTTTCTGGGTTTTTGGGGTTTTCTACCCTGTTCCATTGAATTCTGCACCTATTTTTGTGCCAATTGCCAATACCACACTCTTTTGTTTACTGAAAGCTTTGTAATATAACTTGAAGTTCAAAATTTTGATGCCTCTAGTTTTGCCCCCCTTTTCAAGGTTGCTTTGCCTGTTCAAGTTTCTTGTGATTCCATACAAAATGTAGGAATATTTATTCTAGTTCTGTGGAAAATTATGTTGGTATTTTGATAGGGATGGCATTAAATGTGTAAATTTTTTGGGTAGTATAGACATTTTCACAATATTTTTTCCAGTACATTATCATAAAATGTCTATTTTTTTGGTCCTCTTCAATGTCTTAGATCAGTGTTTTATATTATTCAGACTATAGCTCTTTGATATCTTAGATTAGGTTTATTCCTCAGTGCCATATGAGTTGGGGTGCAATTGCAAATGAGATTGTTCTCTTAATTTCCTTTTCTGTTGCTTCATTATTTGTGTATAGAAATGCAACAAATTTCTGTACATTGATTTTCTTTGCTTTGCTGAATTTGTTTATCAGTTCTAGCAGTTTTTTTGGTGGAATATTTTGTGTTTTCTATACAAAGTATCATGTCATCTGAAAATAGGAAAAGTTTTACTTTTCCTTACTGATATGGATTCCTTTTATTCCTTTTTGTGGTTTGATTGCTGTGGCTAGGATTTCCAGTACCATGCTGAATAAAAGCAGTGAGAGTGGACATCTTTGTTTTGTCCCTGACCTTAGGGGAAAAGCTCTCAGTTTTTCCTCACTGAGGATGATGTTAGCTGTAGGTTTTTAACATATGGCATTTATTATGCTAAGGCATGTTCTATATAAACCTATTTTTGGCAGGGAGGGGTGATTATTGTGAATTGATATTGTACTTTGTCAAATACTTTTCTGCATCTACTAAAATGATCATACAGTTCTTATAATTTATGTTATTAATGTGATATATCATTGATTTGTGAGTATTGAAGCAATCTTGTAACCCAATAATAAATGCCACTTGGTTGCAGTGAATTATTTTTTAATGTATTGTTGGATTTGGTTTCCTAGTATTTTATTGAGAATTTTTTTATCCATGTTCATTAGGGATATTGTACTGTAGTTCTCTTTTTTAGTGGAATCTTTATCTGGTTCTCATATCAGGGTAATGCTGGCCTCATAGAAAGAATCTGGAAAATTTCCTTCCACTTCTATTTCTTTAGAATAGTTTGAGAAGAGTAAGTATTAACTCAAATGTTTGGAAAAATTTACCTGTGACTCTATCTTGTTCTAGATTCTTATTTGTTGGGGATTTTTGATCATTGAATCAATTTCTGTGCAGGTTTTTGGTCTGTTCAAATTTTCTATTTCTTCTTTTTTCAGTTTTGGTACTTGATATGCTTCTAGGAATTCATCTATTACATTTAGGTTGTCCAATTTGTTGGCATATTTTTTTTTCATAATACTCTCTTATGATTGTGTTTATGTGGTATTGGTTTTTATTCCTCCTCTCTTATTTGTAATTTTATTTATTTGAGTTCTATATTTTTCTTCATAAAAGTGGCTATTTATCAATTTTATTGACTTTATCCAAGGACCAGCTCCTGATTTCATTGATCTATTCTACTCTTTGTTTGTTTAGTTTCTATATCATTTATTTTTGCTATAATCATTAGTTCCTTCTTTCTGCTGTCTTTGGACTTTGTTCTTTTTCTAGCTCCTTTAGGTGCAAAAGTTCAAGAATAAATGAAACAAGATGGGATCAGGAGGGAGACAAACCAAAAGAGACTCTTAATGTCATAAAACAAACTGAGGGGGGTGGGGGGAGTGGGGTTGGGAGAGGGTGGTGGGGTTACATTACATGTTTAAATAAAAATAAAAATTAAAAAAAGTTCAAGTTGTTTATTTGAGATTTTTCTTGTTTTTTAAGGCAGGCCTGTTTTGCTATAAACTTCCCTCAAAACTGCTTTTGCTGTATGCCACAGGTTTTGGATCAGTGTGTTTTCATTTTCACTTATTCCATATGCTTTTTAAAAATTTCTTCCTTGATTTCTTAATTGATCCATTCACTGTTTAGTAGCATGTTTTTAGACCACCACGTATTTTGGTCTTTCCCGATTTTTCTTGTGGTTGACATCTACTTTCATACATTACAGTCAGAAAAGATGCATGGTATGAATTTGACCTTGAATTTGCTGGGCTTGTTTTATATCCTAATATGTGATCTCTTTTGGAGAACATTCTGGGTGCAATTGAAAAGAACATGCATTCTGCTGTATTAGGATGGGATGCCCTGGAAATATCTCTTAAATCCATCTGGTCCAGTATACCATGCAAAACTTTGATTTCCTTATTGATTTTCTGTTTAGATCATTTGTCCATTAATGTAAGTGGGGTGTTAGGGTTCCCTACTATTATTGTACTATTGCCGATTAGTTCCTTTATGTTTCTAATTAATTGTTTTATACATTTGGGTGCCCCCATATTTAGGGGCATAAATACTTACAATTGTTATATCTTCTTGTTGGATTTTCCCCTTTTATTATTATATATTGTCCTTCTCTGTCTCTTGTTACAGTCTTTGTTTTAAAGTCTACTTTATCCAATATAAGAATAGCTGCTTTGGCTTTCCTTTGACATCCATTTGTATGGTAGTTATTTCTCCATCCCCTCACTTTCAATCTTCCCGTTGTCTTTAGCTCTAAAATGAGACTCTTCTAGGCATCATATACATGGGTCTTATTTTTTAACCATTCTGTTACCCTATCTCTTTTGATTGGAATACTTAGTCCATTTAAATTCAAAATAATTTTTGGTAAACAGATATTTATTGTTATTTTATTATTTGTTTTGTGGTTGTTTCTGGAGATTTTCTCTGATCCTTTCTTGTCTTTCTCTATTTCATGGTTTGCTGATTACTTTAGTGATATTTTAATTTCTTTACCCTTATTCTTTGCATATTTATTAGTGATTTTTGATATATGACTATGATTAGGTTTATATATAACCTCCTCTGCATATTGCAGTCTGTATTAAGTTGGTGGTGATTTAATTTTGAACACATTTTTTTCTTTCCCAAGTTTTTATTTTAAACTACTTAGTTAACATATAGAGTTACATTACTTTCAAGTGTACAATAGAGTAATTCTACATTTCTATACATCACCCAATGCCCATCACAAGTGCACTCTTTAATCCCCATCACCTACTTCTTTCTTTTATCCCCCATCACCTATTTCATCTACCCCCTCCACTGCCCTTACCTATGGTAGCCATCACTTTGTTCTCTATAACTGAGTCTCTTTATTGGTTTGTCTTTCTCTTATTTTTCCTCTTTGCTTATTTTGTTTCTTAAATTCCATATACGAGAAAAACTATATGATAAGTGTGTTTCCCTGGCTGAGTTATATTGCTTAGCATTATACTCTCTAGCTCCATTCATACCATTGTAAATGGCAAGATTACATTATTTTTTTATATTACACTGGAGATAATATATTGATCTCAAGATATCAAGATCATCATCTTGACTTCTATGTCATTGAGCCTCTCTTCTGCCTCACTTACCCTAGCTATTAAAGCATTCATTTTAGACCTCATCTCAGTTAAGCATTTTTAATTTCCGCCTTATTAGATATTACTTCTGCACTAAGAGATTCTTTAGTGTCTTTTATGCTTTTTTTCAAGCCCAGCTAGTAACTTTATAATTGTTATCCTGAATTCCAACTCTGATATTTTGCTTGTATCCATATCAGTTAGGTCTGTGGCAAAGGGTATTACCTCTGGTTCTTTCTTTTGTTTTGAATTCTTCCTTCTAGTCATTTTGCCCAGAGAAGAATGTATGAACAAGAGAACAAAATAAAAAATACAAACCATAACCCCAATGAAATATACACTAGACAAATTCAAAGAGGTCAGAAACCAAAAATGAAAAGAAAAAGAAAAAAAAAGTCTGTGGGGGGATAATATAATCTCCCAGGTGGACAAAACAAGGCCATCACTTGGTGCTGTGTGTATTTTGGTTTGTTTGTTTGATTGTTTGTTAGAAGACACTAAATCCCAAATTTTAAGGAAAGAAAAGCTTATATATAGACAAAATTAAAATTGAATACAGTGAAAGGGAGCAAAATGAAGAATATATCTATAAAATGTAAATATAAAAATGGGAGTTAAAAAAAGACTTAAAAACAAAGAGTTGATAAAATAAGAAACTATTTGAAAAGGGGAAAGAAAGAAAAAGAAAATTTTAAACTGAAAGACTAAAGACTCATAAGGAAAAGCCTTCAATTCCATATACTATTTTCCCTTAGCACAGGTGATTTTAGTTCTGTGTGAACCATAAACTTGATATTCACCTGACATTCTTGCTAGTCTTCTGTGGGAGGGGCCTGTTGCACTGATTCTCAGGTGTCTTTGCCTGGGCAGAGTTGCTTCACCCCTTGCCTGGGGGCTGGGCTCAGTGTAAGTTACTTAAGGATGTTCTGTATGATGTTTGTTCCTTGGAGGCTTTCCATGCTGCTTTAGATGATGAAAAAAAAAAAAAAAGTAAAGATGGCAGCGTCCTGATCTCCAGCCCTAGATCTGAATGACTACTGCCCCCACTCTTCAGTGCATGCTCAGGAAGAAGCAACCAATCCCTTTTGTGTGTACCAAACTCTGCAGACTCTTGTGGTGCATACCTGCACCAATCCTCCTAGTGGAGGGAAGAGTGTCTCACCATGCCCTGACTGTCTGTTGGGTCCCTGCTTGGGGAGTGGTTGCTTGACTATGCCTGTATCCACACCACTCCTCCCAGGGGAAGGAACAGTGTCTCACAGCATTTGTCACCTGCTGGGACACTGCTTGGAGAGCAGTCACATGATCATATAATGGTTTGCTGAGAGGCCACTCCAGGGCTTGCTAATTGTAGCTAGCTTCCCCAACTCCAGTGCTTGGGAACTCTGCCACATTCAGGCACCCTCGTTCTTTCTGTGACCCTGGGGATCCTGAGACCACACTACCTCACATAGGATTCTTTCCTACTTCACCACCTGAGCATATTTCAGGCAGAGACATCTCTCATAGGACCAGATCTCTAGAAGTTCCAATTTTGTGTACCAGGGTTATATCACTTTCCATTAGCTGTCTTATGGAGACTCTCTCCACCTCCATTCCTGCCATTTACCTTAGGATATACTCCCTCAGATTCATGTCTCTGAACCTCTTTCCTTGCAGAGAGTGGCCTCTCTTCTATTTTTAAAATGCCAACAATTATTTTCTTACCTCTCAGGCTGAATTCATAGGTATTCTGAATGATTTGATAGATATCTAGCTGAATTCAAGGGTATAAATGAAACTAGGTCCCCTACTCTTCTGCCATCTGGCCTCCTCTAGTCTTACAATATGTTTCTTATTTTAAAATTCCAATGTATTTCTTATGCAGTGTTATGCTAGTTTCATATATACAGTGTAGTGATGTGACAATTCAACATGTAAATCAGGGCTCTTCATATTACATAAACTCTTTAATTTCTCTCCCCTATTTCATCCGTCCTCTCACCCACCTCCCTTCTGGTAACCATCAATTTGTTCTCTATAGTAGAGAGTCTGTTTCTTGGTTCCTCTCTCTCTCTCTCTCTTTACCTTTACTCATTTGTTTTGTTTCTTAAATTCCACACACCAGTGAATTCATAAAGTATTTGCCCTTCTCTGATTGACTTATTTCATATGGAATTATACCCTCTAGTTATATTCATGTTGTTGCAAATGGCAAAATTTCATTCTTTTTATGGTTGAATAATTTTCCATTATATATCGATAGATATATCGATATATATACCATAACTTCTTTATCAGTTCATCTGCTTAGGGAGACTTGAACTTTTTCCATAAGTTGACTATTGTTTATAATTCTGCTATAAACATAGGGGTGCATTTATCACTTTGAATTAGTGTTTTTGTATTTGGGGGTTAAGTGCCCAATAGTTCCATTACCAGTTCATAAGGTAGTTCTATTTTTCACTTTTTAAAGAACTTCCATACTGTTTTCCACCATTGCTGCACCAGTTTGCATTCATACCAACATTACAAGAAGTTTCCTCATTCTCCAGGTCCTCACCAACACTCTTTGTCGCTTACGTTTTTTATTTTATCCATTCTGACTGCTGCGATGTAATATCTCATTGTAATTTTGATGTGTATTTCCCCTGAGGAAATATCTTTTCATGTTTCTGTTGGTCAACTAGATGTCTTTTTAGGAAAATGTCTATTCATGTCTTCTGCCCTTTTTTTTTAGGCGGGGAGGAGAAGAGGGAAAAGGAGAGAGACAATCTTAAGCAGCCTCCACACCCAGCACAGAGCCCAGTGCAGGGCTCTATTTCCCAGCCTTGAGATCATGACCTCAGCTGAAATCAAGAGTTGGACACCTAACCAACTGAGTCACCCAGGTGTCCCACGTCTGTCTATTTTTAAACTGGATTATTTTGGTGTGTGTGTGTGTGTGTGTGTGTGTGTGTGTGTGTTGAGTTTTAAAGTTCTTTGTATATTTTGGATCTAACCGTTTTTCAAATATGTCATTTTCAAGTGTCTTCTCCCATTTAGTAGGTTGCCTTTTAGTTGTGTTGATAGATTATTTCTCACTGTGGAAGCTTTTTATTTTCGTTAGTCCCAATAGTATATTTTTACTTTTGTTTACATTGCCTTAGAAGTCATATCTAGAAAAATGTTGCTACAGCTAATGTCAGAGAAATTACTGCCTGTTCTCTTTCTAGGACTTTTATGGTTTCAGGTCTCACATTTAGGCCTTTAATTCATTTTGAATTTATTTTTGCTTATAGTATTTAAAAGATAGTCCAGTTTCATTCTTTTGCATGAAGCTGTCAAGTTTTTGCAACACCATTTGTTGAAGACTATCTTTACCCATTGGATATTCTTTCTTACTTTGTCCACAACTAATTGATCATATAGTTCTGGACTCATTTCTGGGTTTTCTATTCTTTTCCATTGATCTATGTGTCTATTTTTTGCCATTACCATATTATTTTGATCTCTACAGTTTTGTAATAAATCTTGAAATGTGAAATTATGATGCTGCCACCTTTGTTTTTCTTCTTCAATGTTGCTTTGGTTGTTCAGGGTTTTTGTTGTTCCATACAAATTTTAGGATTGCTTGTTTTAGTTCTGTAAAAAACACTATTGGCATTTCATAGAAATAAGAGTGAAACAGTGATTGTCAGACACTGTGCTGTGCAGGAAATGGAAAGATATTAGTCGAAGGCACAAACTTCCTGCAATAAGATAAATAAGTTCTAGGGTTCAAATGCATGTCTTTATGACTATAATGAACATTACTATATTATATACTTGAAAATTGTCGAGTATAGATCTTAAATGTTAGTGCTACCAAAAGAATGGTAGTTATGTGAGGGAATTAAAATGTTAACTAATCTTTTTAAAAAATTATTTATTTATTTGACAGGGATCACAAGTAGGCAGAGAGAGAGGAGGAAGCAGGCTCCCCGCTGAGCAGAGAGCACAATGCAGGGCTTGATCCCAGGACTCTGGGATCATGACCTGAGCCTAAGGCAGAGGCTTAACCCACTGAGTCACCCAGGTGCCCCAAAATGTTAACTAATCTTATTGTGGTAATCATTCTACAACATATAGGTTCATCAAAGCATCACATTTTTCCTTGTATACTTATGTATGTTATATGTTAATAACATCTCAATAAAGCAGGAAAAAGATAAAAACAATACAAAAATTAAAAATTCCAGATGTTATAAAAATGAAATAATAAATATAGATAATATTTATGTAATGCTTACCTGGTATCAGACTTTATTCTAAGCATTTTCTGTAAATGAGCTCATTTTATCTTCCTATTAGCTTCATTATAATTCTATTTTAAGATGAGGAAACTGAAGCTCAGCCAAGTGAAGCCACTTGCTCAACTTCACACAGCTAGAAAGCAGAATAAGTTAGGATTTGCAAACAGCAGTCTAGCTCTAGAGTCTGACTCTTAACTACAAAACAGAACAGCACAAATATATGAACTACACAAATGTGGCCTCAGGAATCAGACAGCTTGGGTTCCAATTCAAACTCTGACATTTGCCAGCTTTTTTTGTGTGTGTGCTTTTGTTTTCTTCTCTATGAAACAGAAGTAATAATAGCACATAAATCAGAGGGCTGCTGAAAAGAGTCAGTGAGATAAAGTGTATAAGCATGCTAAGGTTGTCTCTGACACAATGTACTCAATAAATGTTACCTATTTAAGCATTTTGAAAAGACAGAACTTTGTGAGATTTATATATTTGGGGATTATGGGAGCCAGTAAAGAAAGAGGGTAATGTTGGGGTGCCTGGGTGACTCAGTGGGTTAAAGCCTCTGCCTATGGTTCAGGTCATAATCCCAGGGTCCTGGGATCAAGCCCCGCATTGGGCTCTCTGCTCAGCAGAGCCTGCTTCCCTTCCTCTCTCTCTGCCTGCCTCTCTGCCTACTTGTGATCTCCATCTGTCAAATAAGTAAATAAAATCTTAAAAAAAAGAGGGGCACCTGGGTGGCTCAGTGGGTTAAGCCTCTGCCTTCAGCTCAGGTCATGATCTCGGAGTCCTGGGATCGAGCCCCGCATCAGACTCTCTGCTCAGCAGGGAGCCTGCTCCCCACTCCCAGTCTGCCTCTCTGCCTACTTATGATCTGTCTGTCAAATAAATAAATAAAATCTTCTAAAAAAAGAAAAGAAAAGAAAGAGGGTGATGCTATTATGAAGAGAAATAAAGAATTTGAACTTAAATAAAAATAATTAGAAATAGGCAGTATCTCAAGAGTCGACAGAAGCATGTGGTAATGTAATGTGGTAATTAAGACCATAACCCCCACAACCCTTAACCTGTGTTAAGTCCCAGTTGTGCTATTTTTTTAAAGATTTTATTTATTTATTTGACAGACAGAGATCACAAGTAGGCAGAGAGGCAGAGAGAGGAAGGGAAGCAGGCTCCCCGCCGAGCAGAGAGCCCGACAAGGGGGCTGCATCCCAGGACCCTGGGATCATGACCCGAGCAGAAGGCAGAGGCTTTAACCCACTTGCTATTTTCAATGGTTATACAACATGGAGCAGGTTATGTTATCCCAAATTTGCCTCAGTGTTTTTATATGTAAAGAGAGAACACCATTAATACTTTCCATAAAGAATATTGGGATGATTAAATGCACTAACACATACAAAGCACTTCCAACAATGTTTGACACACAAGACTCTCCCAATGAATGTTGGCTTGTATTATTTCCAAAATGAGAGAAATATGTGCTTAATGAAGTTTGGCAGCACCTATGAAAGGAAAAGAAACAGGAAGAATAAAGGGAAACCTGAATTTTAAGTGGGCCTGTCTTCACATCCATCATCTCTTCTTCAACCCCACTGCCCAGGCCTCATTTGGATCCTTATTATTTCTTGCCTGATCTTATGGTGGGATAAGTAGGACATGAGTTGAGGAAAAAGAAGCTATCTGTTTGCCTGGATCAATAGGTTGAAGAAGGTTCTTGATTGCTTGGTGAGAGAATTTAGACTTGATCCTAAAGGCAATAGGGAGTCCTGGAAGATTTTGGACAAAAAATAGTATTGTAGAATTGTGTGTGTGTGTGTGTGTGTCTGTGTGTGTGTGTCTGTGTGTGTATCTTAACTGGAGTAAGACTGGATTTTGGAAACTAGTTGGAGAATTTCCAATAACCCAGATAGAAATGATTATTACCTGACAAGGTACTAAAGGAGGAAGGACAGGATACAAGAAATATTGGGGAAGTTAATGAGATTTTGAAAATTAATTTAGTCACTCAGTATTCATTGAACATCTACTATATGTCCTGCATGGTGATAGGCTTTGGGGTTTCAGCAACATATAATAATTTGTTCGTCAACAAATATTTATTGAACAATGACAAAGTCAGGCGTTGTTCTGGGAGCTGGAGATTCAGCAGTGGTTCCTGTTTTCAAGGAGATCAAAGCCTAGACTGGAGGAAAGATAATTAAGGCAGATTTTGACAATGCTGGGATAAAGATTAAATTAGCATCTAACCTAGTCTGTTCTGGCAATGGGAGCCATGCTACCTAA
This sequence comes from Taxidea taxus jeffersonii, assembly GCA_003697995.1. Taxonomy (NCBI): domain Eukaryota; kingdom Metazoa; phylum Chordata; class Mammalia; order Carnivora; family Mustelidae; genus Taxidea; species Taxidea taxus. The sequence continues at coordinate 42,966 of RCUC01088187.1, read as the reverse complement.
ACTGTGTCATCTGTGGGAGTTAAATGACAAGGGTGGAAGTCAGAGTGAAATTTTCACAACACAGAGACTGGGCTGTGAAGGTTTTTGATGTCACAATAGAAAAGTTTGAACTCTTTATTTTGGGCAAAAGGTGGGCCTTACAGGATTTAAATAAGGGTGTGTAACCCAATTTTAGAGATGTTGCTCTGAGAGTTAAAGTTGTGGGTGGACTTGTTTGTAAATGTAAAGACAGTGTAGAATGTAAAGAACAGAGAAGACTCCCAAATTTCTAGCAGATCAGAAAAGTCTCATAGAGATCCTCCAATATTAACCAACTTCATTCAGTTTTATAGATTGAGATTCCAGAGAGGTCAAGTGACTGGTCATACAGCTAATAAAGTAGCAAAACTTAAATCTTTCGGACTGCCCTGATTCTCAATATAGTGTTCTGATAACTACTTCCTGGTTTGGAATTGGAAGATGATCAGTGGAAAGGACTACAAGAATAGGGAGGGATGGCAAGCATGAACAGCAAGATAATGAGAGAGGGATTAGAAGACAGGATCTTAAACTGGGTCTTGGGGGCGGCAGTGAGGGGTGGAGGGTGGAACGAACTTTGTTTCTCCCACACTAGTAACTCAAAAGTTTTACAAATCTTTTCACTAAAATAAGAGCATTCCTTGGTTACAAGGCCAAGGAAAAGTGAATGACAATAGAGTTGGAAGGTTGCCTGCTAAGGAAGTATATATAGTCTGTAAAGGAAACATGGGATGTAAAGAGCAAGTTAGAAAGTTGAGATTTTTGCCTGTTTTGCTAACCACAGCCTCAATCACGAAAGATGTACTCCAGTGCCCTCTGCTGAATCCTAAAGGCTGTCTACTGATCTCTTAGCGAGGCAGACAGTAAGAGAAAAAGCTAAAATGGAGGCGACGCCCGTACACTACATGTCTATCACAGTGGAAGGACTTGGAACCAATGACTGGAGGATGGACCCCAGACGCTGAACGCCGGATTTGGGGGTTTGGACCCCAGAGCTATGACAGCACTTTTCTTGCGAAAGCACTTTGGAAAAATCTGAAGCGTTCTCTGACAGGTATGGCGATGTTGTCATTAATGCGGATAGTCCACTAGGCGGTGGTAGAGGGCAATATGATAGCCACAGCCATTCCTTATTTTATCTAGAACTGAGATGTTAGGACAGGATTTGAAGCTGAGTTAAAGTGTAAGGTTGGTGGAATTTAGACTTTAGAGAAAAGGTTCTTATTCTGAAACACTTGCGTGAGTCACATAGCAGGGCTTTGTGGCAGTGGTGTAGATCAATGAGTGAAGGCTTTGATATAGTATATAAAAATATATATGTGTAATTTTCTGCGCATTTTGGGATAGAGAGTGTTCAAAGATTTCATTTTATTTTCCCAAAGGGATTGGTGAATCTTTCCTTTAGAATTATGAGGTTTTAGGCCAAGGATAAGGTACTATAGTGATTATGTAGAATTTTAGAGTCAGACTCTGGTTTCACATCTATATTCCACTAACCTCTAGCTGTGTGATCTTAGGCAAGCATCTTAACCTAAATGTGCTTCAGTTACTCACCTGTATAAATAAGGATAATAGCAGTGACTACCTCTCAGGGTTGTTATAAAATGAGTTTATTAACTAAAAATTGTTATAGTAAGCATTTATTAAGTAAAAATAATTTAATAGCTTCCCCAAAAGTTTAATAACCCTTGGCTGCATTAGAGGATCTCATGCTGTTACACTATCAACATCAATTCTCTCCTTTGATCCTCCTTATGACTGTGTAGGGTTGGTTTACACATAAGGAACGTTGAGAAAGAGACAGGCTAAATAACTTATATGAGGTGTGGCAGGGAGCAAATTACATGTTGGACAGCCCAACTCATTTATAGTAGAGTAACTTAATTTTGATATGCCTTATTAACAGTCAGATTTATCCAGGTTTCTCACATGTCAAAAGAAAGTAAAAGATTTCCTTGACACTGCTCCATCTCTAGCTGTCACCTTCTCTACTTCTCTTCTGAGCAGGCTTCGAAAAAGAGAGCTGTGTTACACAGCCTTCACATCTGCTTCCCCTGTCAACTCATTTCTCTAAGCATTTTATCAGTGTCCTTATCACTGGCAAAGCCAGTAGGCACTCTTCTCACCCATGTGTTACTTATAACTTTATTGACCCTTGATCTGTAAGATACCATCCCCCTCCCCTTTTATGGTTTATTTTCCCCTGCCTATCCCTTAAGTATTGATATTCTGTAGAGATATGTTCTTGGTCTTTTCTTCTTATGTTACATTTATTTCCTGGATGATCTTACCCCTCACTCAGTTTCAAACAACACCTGAAGCTAATGGCTGTTAAATTTATGTCTATAGCCCAGGCTGTTTTCTTCAAACTAAGACCTACATATGAAACTGCCTACCATATATCTCACAAGCACTTCCAACTCTGTCTTCAAAAGAACACCGTATTTGTCATTTCCCCCTTGCCTTAAGTCCAAAGTGCCGCCATCCAACTTAGTCACCAAAACCAGAACTTTGGCTATAATTCTTGATTTATTTTTTCTACCTTAACTCTTATATCCCACCAATCATCAATTTATCTGTTCATTTAACAAGTACTAACTGAACACCTACTTTGTTACCAGAATTATGTTAGGTGCTAAGTGTATAGCACCTAGTTCAGTCCCTAGCACAGCCCCTGTCTTCATGCAACTTTCATTACAGTACCAAGACCAATATTAAGCTGTGACTTACGCACTTAACTACAATTTTAAATCCTGAGAATGATGAATGGTGTACTATGGAAACACCTAATCTAGAATTATGGAAGACTTCCCTGAGGAGGTGATATTTGAATTGAGGGCTGAGGAGTGAATAGGAATTAATTAGATAAAGAGAAGTGAGAAAGTCTAGGCAGAGGAGAGAGCATGTGTACAAGATCCTGAAGCAGTGAGGAGGGTGACATATTTGAGAATCAAAAAAGCTATTTTGTGGTTGGCATTTCGAGAACACAGGACAAAATAGCATGAAACAAGGCTGGGAAGGTGGGTGGAAGCTTTATAGGCCATAGGAAGAAATTGGACTTTTTCCTAAAACTAATGAGGAGCAACTGAAAAGTTTCCATCAGAGAAGTGACATAATCAGATATGGGCTTTGAAAAGATAATTCTGCCTGCTGAAAAGCAAATCAGAAGACTGGGGAGACCAGTTAGGATGCTTTTGAGGTAGATCAGGCGAGAGATGGCGGTTTCTATTCGTTTTATAACAGTGAAGGTCAGAGAGATGGGCATATTCAGGGATTATAAAAGCAAGTAAAACAATAGGACATGGGGATTGACTAGATATAAGGGCTAAGAGGTGGAGAGGTAGAGAGAATAAAAGTCCTGGGTTTCCAGTTTCTTGCTTGAACAACTAAGTGAAGGTAGTATAATTTCTGAGTTGGGAACAGTACCAGGAAGAATAAGTTTGGAGTGCAATGAAATGATTAGTTGAACTTGAGGTATCATAGTTTATTTGAAAATATTTTTATAATTTCCCAGTGATATATAAAATAATGATACTTCTTGAAGTGGATGTCATATTAATTTTAGTTAAATTTTCTTGTTGAAACCAGGAACATGAATGAGATCACATAGGGTGAAAATATGACTCAAAAGAGAAGGAGATAGAGTTTTGAACCTTGAGAATTTTTAACATTGAAAAATCCAGGAGAGAGATATGAATTGGCAGACACACACACACACACACACACACACACACAGCGCCAGCACCTGCACAGGCAAATAGATAAGAGGAAATCTAGGAATGTCTAGTGCTCCAGAAGGCAAAAGAGAGTACTTTAAAAAGAAAGGGAATCAAGAAAGATGAAGGCTAAAATTTATCTATTGGCTTTATTGACATGGAGATCATTAGGAACCTTGCAAAAATTGAATTTGGTTGGTGAACTGGACATAGAAACCATATTAGAATAGGTTGAGAAGTAAATAAAAGGTGGGTGAAGTGTTATCAAATAGTGCAGACAGCTCTTTTAAGAAGATTAGTTATGAAAGGTAGACTAAAATGGGGAAATATCTGGAAGTAGATATAAAATTCTGTTTTTGTCTCCTAGTTAGCTCTGATTTTTTTTCTTTCCTCTGAGGTTCCTTTACTGCTGTCTTGGTTCAGACTGTCATTATCTATTGCCTGAACTATTGCAATAGCATTCTCTGGATATGCTCCTCCCAATCTATTCTCCATACTGCATCCAGAGTGTTCTATCTAGAAGCCAGATCTGACCATTTAACTCCCTAGTCTGAAGCCCTTGAATGATTCTGCAGCTGTACAAGATGATATCCAAGATACTCAACCCCCTGCCTATCACTTGCCCTTTGCAAGTCCATAAATATACCATGATATTCCATGTTTCTATGCCTTTGACTACTATTTCTTCTTCTTATAATGCCTATTCTCAACTAGACTGCCTAGTAAATATGTGTTTAGATTATTCAGGCCATCACATCTTCTTTAAAAACTTCTCTTACTCTCTTAGCTTATTACATTCTTCTACTATTTCCTTATTCTGTATATATTTCTATAACTACATGAAATTACTATGTTGTAATTATTTGCTGACATGTCTGTTACCCTTAGTAGACTGGAAGTATGTCAAGGTATTGGCTGTGCCTTTTGTCCTTCATCTATCTCCAGTAACATGAACTGTACTTAGCCCATAGTAAGCACATGAAGAAGAAGAAAAAAAAATATTTTTTCAAGGCACAAGAACAAAAATTCACAGACAAAAATATTGAGAAATTTCAATATATTGATATTAAAATGAAATGAGTTAAACTATTTCTATAGTAGACCCTTCTCAGAGAGGACACCTGAAATGCTTTCCGCTTTTTTCACATTTTTCCTCTCATTAGTCTCATGATTTCTCTAACTGCTCCATCAAAGATAGGTGTCACCTGCAATACTTTGCAATTTCCCAAATCTGCTCAGGATTTCCTAAAAACCTATGAAAACATCACCCTTGCATTTATCATAACTCTTCTTGAGCCAATTGATACTTATCTCCTGTCCAGCTTGCTGAGGGAACAAGGACCTGAATTTATTTCATTGTCTTATTTGTTCTAAATCTATCCCCATTTTATTTATTTATTTATTTATTTATTTATTTATTTGTAATATTTTATTTATTTATTTGACAGACAGAGATCACAAGTAGGTAGAGAGCCAGGCAGGTAAGAGAGAATGGAGGAAGCAGGCTTCCCGCTAAGCAGAGAGCCCGATGCGGGGCTCGATCTCGGGACCCTGGGATCATGACCTGAGCGGAAGGCAAACCCACTGAGCCACCCAGGCGCCCCCTACCCCAATTTTAGCATACACAACCTCCAAACACTCCAGATTTCAACTGAAGACACAAAGACCTCAGAAGTCCACATTCCCCTGTCAGTGTGTATCTATTTATTATTGCTAGTTCTGTTACACTACAAAATTATGTATATGAGGATGTTAAGTGTCTAAATTAAATATCTTCTGTAGTTTTGTCAGTTTATGTTCCATGGAACATTGAATGGTATTGCACTGTGTGTGAGCGCATGCACACACGTGTGTGTGTGTGTGTGTGTGTGTGTGTGTATAGAAAATGCCCCAAAGTATGTTGTCATTAAAGTACTGGAATTGAGAAACCTAAATTACAGTCCTGAATCTGTTATCGCTAATCCTCTGATTCATTCATCCAGTTAATAAATGCATTAAGGTTCTATGATGTACAAACACAATACAAGGGACACAGAGGCCAATATTTTTCTTTCATCAGAATACTGCGATTTATCAATCTCAACATTATCTCATGGGCTTAAAGAACTTCATTCATTCATTTATTCAGTAGATAATTATTGAAAACCTATTCTGCCAGGTAAGGTACTGGGAAAAAAGTGATAAATAAGACAGACATGTGATCCTTTCCCTTGGCGAGTTGATAACCCTATAGATAACCTATAGAAGGCAATAACTCATTTAACAGATGGATAATAGACTCAGAAAGAGGACATGGTGATTTTCCAATGTATAAATTGCCTATTTGATGACCTGCAGCTCCTTTGAATTTTCCTTTTCTCTTTACTGCATAATTTTATTTTATTTTTTTAAGATTTCAATTATTTATTTGAGAGAGAGAGAATGGGCAAGAGCATGAGCAGGGGGAGGAGCAGAGGGAGAGGGAGATGCAGACTGTCTACTGAGCAGGGACCCCTATGTGGGGTTTGATCCCAGGACCCTGGGATCATGACCTGAGCCAAAGGCAACTGAGACACCCAGGTGCCCCTTAACTACATAATTTTACACCACAGAATCTATAATATGAGAAATTTCTGATCCTACAGGCTCCAGTGAATCAAACCCTAGCTATGGTAGGGAATGGAATCTTCACCAAATAATATTTTCCTTGAGTCTGCTGAACAACCTCCTACTTATTCATGAGCTAGACATTGTGCTGGAGAACACCTGGCTCTCCAAGAGTTGAGTACATGACTCAAACACTACAATTCTGCTAGTACTGCTAAAATTTAATAACCTTCATTTGAATCCTGCTGCCTTTGGAAGATGATTCTGTTGGACCCACAGTTTGGGTTGAGGATCTTCCACCATACATAACGGAAAATGTTGAAAACTGAAGAAGAAAGTAAAAGGAATAGATTAATGCATTTGAAAGAAAGTAATGAAGTATAAAACATACAATAAGCCATGGAGTTGGTCAGTAAAACCAAAAGCTGTTTTTTTTGAAGACCAGTTAAATAGACAAATCTTTGACAAGTAATTCAAAAAATAAAAAGAGAAAGCACAGATAAATAACATTAGAAGTAATATTTTAGACATAACCAAAGATACAAGAGGCATTTTAAAAAATATTACTAGTGAACAGAGAAGTCCAAAAATAAACCTTGTATACATGGGAATTTAATATAGGTTGACAGTCCAAGTAAATGAAGAAGCTGCGGCCTATATTTAAAATGTTTTTGAGGCAATTGGCTAGCTGTATTAGGGGAAAAATCTCTACCTCAGGTCATTCACAAAAGTAAATTACCAGGCACCTGGGTGGCTCAGTTGGTTAAGGGACTGCCTTTGGCTCAGGTCATGATCCCAGAGTCCTGGGATTGAGTCCCGCATCAGGTTCCCAGCAACATGAAGAGTCTGCTCTCTCTGCCCTTCTTCCTTCTCATGCTCTCTCTCCCTCCCCCTCTCTCTCTTTCTCAAATAAATAAAAAAATAAAAATAAATTACCTATAGATTACAAATCTAGATGTAAGAGTTAAAACTTATAAAAATTGAAAGAATATTAACATAATATATAATAAACTTGGGATAAGTAATATTATTCTAAGGCACAAGCAGAAAAAAGCCATAGAGGAAAAGACTTGAGATATTTGACCACATACATTTTATTTTTTTATTATTTTTATTTTTATTTTTTCAGTGTTCCAAGATTCATTGTTTATGCACCATACCCAGTGCTCCATGCAATACGTACCCTACTTAATACCCACCACCAGGCTCACTTATCCCCTTCTAAAACCCTCAGTTTGTTTCTCAGATTCCACAGTCTCTTATGTTTCGTCTCCCCCTCCAATTTCCCCCAATTAACTTATCCTTTATTCTCCTAATGTCCTTCATGTTATTTCTTATGCTACACAAGTGAAAACATGATAATTGACTCTCTCTGCTTGACTTATTTCACTCAGCATCTTCTTTAAAAAAAAAAGAAACAAAACATAACTTATGCATAGGGGTGCCTGGGTGACTCAGTCATTAAGCATCTGCCTTTGGCTCAGGTCATGATTCTGCAGTCCTGGGATTGAGCCCCACCTCGTACTCCCTGTTTGGCCGGAAGCCTGCTTCTTCCTCTCCCTCTCCCTCTGCTTGTGTTCCATCTCTCACTGTGTCTCTCTCTGTCAAATAAAAAAAATCTTAAAAAAAAAAAACCTTATACATAAAAAAAAATAAAAAGAGGAAAGAAAAAGAGAAAAACTTAGGCGTGTCAAATGACACCGTATAAAAACAGCTGACAATTGACAAGAAATATTTGCAACATACATAAAAAGATTTAAAAAGTAATTGCCAGGTTATATATATACATAATATATATCAAAAATCAATAACATGACAAACTGACAGTTAAATGGCATATATAATAAATAAATAATTCAAAGAAGAGGAAAACAAAAGGTTTATAAACATTTGAAAATATATCCAACCTCATCAATTTTAAGGGTAGCAAAGACTAAAATGAGATATCTATTTTTACTCATGATATGGGAAAATTTTTAAAAGCTTTCAATACTAATGAATCTTTGAACACTACATCAAAAACTAATGATGTACTATATGTTGGCTAACTATAATGTACTATATATAGTCTGGGTCCTATGCAAAATGTAAAATAATGTTTACTATGGAACTATCTCCAAGACTTTGTAAGGAGGTAAACAAAAAAAAAAAATAAGTTGAAGAACAGTATGTCTGAACACGCTGCCATTTATGTAAAAATAAACAAAACTCCATATGTTTACAAAATTTCCACAAGTGTATATATATGCATGTAAATGCATAAGGAAAGGTCTGGAAGGCTCGATGTCTGAGTTATTTGGTCAAGAGAATATAGAGCCAAAAGTCTATTCCAGAAAGAGTCAACGTTTCATTGGCATTTGGTGGGCTGAAACAAGTGAGTAATTTTGATGAGTGTATCTTTTTTTTTTATTTTTTTTAATTTTAATTAAACATATAATGTAACCCCACCACCCTCTCCCAACACCCCTTCCCCCACCCCCCTCAGTTTGTTTTATGACATTAAGAGTCTCTTTTGGTTTGTCTCCCTCCTGATCCCATCTTGTTTCATTTATTCTTTTCCTACCCCCTTAACCCTCACCCCCATTGCATCTCCACTTCCTCATATCAGGGAGAGCATGTAATAGTTGTCTTTCTCTGATTGACTTATTTTGCTAAGCGGAATACCCTCTAGTTCCATCCATGTTGTCACAAATGGCAAGATTTCATTTCTTTTGATGGCTGCATAGTATTCCATTGTATATATATACCACATCTTCTTTATCCATTCATCTGTTGATGGACATCTAGGTTCTTTCCATAACTTGGCTATTGTGGACATTGCTGCTATAAACATTCGGGTGCATGTGCCCCTTCTGATCACTACGTTTGTATCTTTAGGGTAAATACCCAGTAGTGCAATTGCTGATGAGTGTATCTTTTAAGACCAAAAGAAGGTGTGGGGCCCTGAAGAGAAGGTATGACTGTAAGAAAGTTAGCAAACATGTTTCCATCGGGGATAGCCAATGATTACTGGTAGTGAGCACTTTCTCTGCAGGCAATGAAATAGCTACTTTGTGTATGTTTATATCATAACATCTTTAGAATAATCTTGTGAGCCATGACTCGTTTTCCCTTTACATGTGGAGAAATAATAACACTCTCAGGAGTAAATTGAGCTTCACAATTCTATGAAGTGGCAGAGCCAAAATTTGAACCCAGTAATATATGGCTATATAACTATATGACTGAAAAGCATATTCTTTCCTCTAGGTTAACTTTTTAGCTTCCAAGATTAAGGTGGCTGAATTCTTGGGTTTTCTGAACAGGTTACCTCAGTGATTCTGGTAACCATGGGTATAAATGATTTGAAAATAGAGTCTTAGAAATAATATGGCCAGTGACAGTTGAGGTCACAAGCCTTTGGTACAGAGATTTTGAAGACTAGAAAGTTAATGAGAACTGCCACTGAATGTTAATTCCCCTTCCAAACAATAGCAGTATGTTTCCAAATATGCCTCGATGGTGGGAGCACCTTTTTCCATGTGTACAATCATATTTTCCATGTTTACTGTTGTCAAAAAGCAAGTACATAGGAATGATAAAAAGGCATGTGCCCACCCACATTCCATTTTGCTGAACCTTAGTATAGTATCCTGCCCCATACTAACTCTGTCACACCAGATGACATTAATAGTTATTATCTTTCAGTGCTTACTACATTCTTGGAACTGTGGTAAAGGCCTTCCTGACATTACTATTATTTAATTCTTACACAAGATATATGAAATAGGTTTTATCATTATCTTCACTTGACAGATGATCAGCTGCGGATTAGGGAGGCTAAGGAACTTGCTCTATATTATGTGACCAGGAAATAGAAAAGGAGGAATCAGAGGACTGTCAGATTCTGTAACCTGTGTCCCTAACTATTCTTGTCTACTGCCTTTTTGAGGCAATTTACTCAATTTCTTCTTCCATAAAATGAGGACATGTGCTCTTTTTGACTTTTCAGTGCCTGGTAGTAGAGATAGTATTCCTCCTGGTAGTAGAAACCATATTTTTCCTCTGGGACCACCTCTTCTCCATGCCCATTCTACATGATTGGGTGAAGGGGAGTCCTATAGTCCAGGAATTCCACTACTAGGTATTTACCCAAAGGATAAAAAAATATAGATTTGAAGGGGGTATATGCACCCCAGTATTTATAGAAGCATTATCAACAATAGCCAATTACAAATATCCATCAACTGATGCATGGATAAAGAAGATGTTTTTTATATATATGCAGTGGAATATTAGTCATCAACAGTGAATTATTGCCATTTCCAATGATGTGGATGGAGATAGAGTGTATTTTTATGCTAATTGAAATGACCCAGAGAAAGACAAATACCATATGATCTCATTGATATGTGGAATTTTAGAAAGAAAACATGGAAAGGGAAGAAAGAAAAAAAGGAGAGACAGAGACAAGCCAGAAGAAACTCTTAATGATATGGAACAAACTGAGGGTTGATGGAGAGAGGTGGGGGTGGGAGTGGGTTAGATGAGTGGTGGATATTAAAGAGGGCACTTGTAATGAGCACTGGGTGTTGTATGTAAGTGGTGAATCACTGAATTCTACTCCAGAAACCATATTGCTTTGTATGTTAACTAACTAATGTTTAAATTAAAAAGTAGATTATCCTTTTTCCTATTGAAATACTTCAGTTATCTTTTAAATTTAATGAAAATAAAACAGAGTCCATGGAAATCTGAATATAAAGAGAGATTTAAGAGACATATCAACAGCAACATATGGACTTTATTTGAACAACACACAAACGTTAGTTTGATATATTAATATTTTAGGTGTCATATTATCATAGTTATGGCTTAAAAGCTTTGTTTAGAAATACATGTGGAAATATTTTGTGAATGAAATAATTTAATTTCTGGGATTTATTTCAAATTATTTTGGGAGAGTGGAAGGTGGGTGGTGGACATGTCTGAAATGCAAGGGTCCGGGATGCCTGGGTGGCTCAGTTGGTTGGGCGGCTGCCTTCGGCTCAGGTCGTGATCCCAACGTCCTGGGATCGAGTCCCACATTGGGCTCCTTGCTCAGCAGTGAGCCTGCTTCTCCCTCTGCCTCTGCCTGCCACTCTGTCTGCCTATGCTCGCTCCTGCGCTCTCTCTCTGTCTGACAAATAAATAAATAAAATCTTTGAAGAAAAAAAAAAAGAAATGCAAGGGTCCATGAGTTGCTAACTATTGAAAATTGGTGATATCTACATATTAGCTCACCATAGTATTCCTTCTACTTTTTGTTGTTTGAAATTTTCTTTGCTAAGAAGGCATTTTTCCAAATCATTATGTTATCTGTTAAACACACACACACACACACACACACACACACACACACACACACCTCCCTTGACTCTTTATTTTCCACTTCAAATCCTCTTTCTTTCCTTCATGGCCAAACTGAGAAGAAAACTTATCCATACTGCTTTTTGTCTACTTTTTCCCTTTCCAGTGATTCCAGACTTCCTTCATTTGGGCTTCTGCTTTTATCAATTTGGTGAAAGACTTTTTTGTTAACATCACTATGATTGTTTGCCTCATTAAAATTTCTCAGCCCATCAATCAATCAATCTCTCATTCTTCTGCTTCTGTGTTATCTCTCTGACCACTCCTTACCAGGCTTCTTCACTGCCTCACTTCTTTCATCCCTTTCACTGTTCAGAGTTGGGATTCTCCAGGGTTCTGCCTAGGTCCCTCCTCTACTCACATGACAGACGCCCTCAGTAATCTTAGCCACCCCATGACTGCTCATCAATAGATACAGTTTACCCTTTGGCAATATAGGTTTGAACTGTGTGGGCCCAATTATAAATGGATTTTTTAAAAAATAGATTGCAAAAATTCTTGGAGATTTTCAACAATTTGAAAAAATTCACACACAAACTATGTAGCCTAGAAACACCAGAAACAAAGAAAAAAGTTAGGTATTATTTTAAGAATACGGCATATACTACATGTAACATAAAAAATATGTGTTAATCAAATGTTTGTATTCTTGGCATGGCTCCCAGTCCACAGTAGGGTATTAGTAGTCAAGTTTTTGGGGAGCCAAAAGTTATGTGTGGATTTTTTTTAAAGATTTTATTTATTTATTTGACAGAGAGAGAGAGGGAGAGATCACAAGTAGGCAGAGAGGCAGGCAGAGAGAGATGGGGAAGCAGGCTCCCTGCTGAGCAGAGAGCCAGATGTGGGGCTCGATCCCAGGACCCTGAGATCATGACCTGAGCCGAAGGCAGAGGCTTAACCCACTGAGCCACCCAGGCGCCCCTGTGTGTGGATTTTTTACTGTACTGGAAGATCAGTACAGTAAAATCTTCTGTTATTCAAGGGTCAGCTATAAAACATTTCTGTCTGCTTCCTGTGTTCTACATCTATACTGTCAACTACCAACCTGTCTACTGAACATTTCCACTTATTCCTCTGGGCACCTCAAACTAAATATGTTTAAAACTAAACTTATATCCACATCCCCAACCCTCACTTGCCCCCCAAAACCTGATCCTCATTGTTTCCCTTCCAAATGATTGGCAGCACTATGATTTTGGTCACCTTCTGATCCAAGCCAGAAATCCACTCCCTTCACACAAGATATCTGCTGCCCTTTCATTCATTCATTCATTTATTTATTCATCCTGCTATGGATTCTATTTAGATGTAACTTAAAAGGTGTATGATTAAATAAATGATAAACTATACCTGATTATATAATCTCTAACAATTTACTTATTCATCCTAGTAAAAACTATCTTGGGGTGTATTTTCCCATTAGGAGAATGAGGAATTGCTTATATTCAGGGGTCACCTGATATTCAGGCATATATGCTATCTGTGATGACCATCCATGCTATTTTAGGGGTAAGATCCTTTTTTCCTCTTGTCTTGGTGGTTGAAATAGCATGTAATTGGTTTCTAGTCCCTTCCACTTCTATAACACCTACCAGAGTTTGTTTCTAAATGTTTATTTTGTCATCACTCTCCTGCTTAAAACTTTCCCATGGCCCAAGTCTTCTACAAAATGATTTTTATACACTTCTGTAATAATGACCTGTAATAGAACTGTGGACTCGAAACTCTAGAAGCATAATAGTATGACCTAAATTGGACAGCTTGGAGGCATGAGATTTCTCTAAAATCCTATGTTTTGTCAAAAAAAAAATAAAGTTCATATATCCTTGTATGCTCTGAAATATTAAAATAGTTTTTAAAATTATTATTGAACATTAGTATTATTTCAAAAGAATGTGCCAGATAAATTAAAATACTCTCTAACATTTCCACACATGCTGGGAAACCTCGTTGAATATTTGTGAAGAATGACCTATAGAATGAAGCCAAAATTTCTGATTTCATGCACAAGGCCCTTTGTGATATATGGCACTGTCCTACCTTATTAATTTTCTTTATTGACATTCCCTGCCCTTTTGTACCCCTAGACTATGCTCCAAACACTATAGCCAATGTTAGATCCCTGAACGATTTTACTAAAAACAGGAGGATCACCTGGGTGGCTCAATCAATTGAACGCCCAACTCTTGGTTTTGGTTCAGGTCCTAAAATCCCAGTTGTGGGATTGAGCCCCACATCAGGCTCTGCGATCAGTGTGGAGTCTGCTTGTCCCTCTCCCTCCCCCCTGCTCCTCCCCCTGCTCTATAAATAAATAAATAAACTAAATTAAATGTTTTAAAAAACAGGACAAAATCTGTAGTACACAAAGGAGAGAGACAGATGAACTTATGTCACCTTCATCCCATGAATGAACTCTTTTTAAAAATTTATAAGTATTTTTGATACACAGTGTTACATTAACTTCAGGTGTACAACATAATGATTCAAATTCTCTAATATATTATACTAAGGTTGCCACTAGCATACCTACCATCTGTCACCATACAATGCTATTACAATATAATTGACTATATTTCTTATGTATGTCTTTTATTCTTGTTACATCTTCATTCCATAATTTGATGCCTGTATCTATCACTTCCCTTTACCCATTTTTCTAATACTGCACTCCGTCTCCTGAAGCAACCATTGTTTAGTTTTCTGTATTTATAGGTGTGATTCTACTTTTTTTATTATGTTAAGTTCGCCACTATAAAGTATATCATTAGTTTTTGATGTAGTGTTCAATGATTTATTAGTTGTGTAAAACACCCAATGTTCATTACAACCCATGCCCTCCTTAATACCCATCACCTGGCTACCTCAATGCCCCACCAACTCCTCTCTGAAACCCTCAGTGTGTTTCACAGCATTCATAGTCTCTCATGGTTTTTCTCCCTCTCTTATTCCCCCACTTCAGTTTTCCCTTCCTTCCCCTATTTTCCTGCTATTCCCTGTGTTCCACAAATGACTAAAACCATATGCTAATTGTCTTTCTCTGCTTGACTTATTCCACTTGGCAAAAATCCCCTCCAGTTCCAACTATGTCGATGCAAATGGTGGGTATTCATCCTTTCAGATGGCTGAGTACTATTCCATTGTATATATGAACCACATCTTCTTTATCCATTCATCTGTTGAAGGGATTCTACCTTTTTGTTTGTTTATTCAATTGCTTTTTTAGATTACATATATAAGTGAAATCATATTTTTTTCTTGATTTATTGATTTTATTTAGCATAATACCCTCTAGGTCCCTCCATGTCATCACAATGTCATAATTTCATCCTTTTTTTTTAATTTGATAGAAGGAGCTCCTGTATTTCACTCAGAGTCCCCAATTTAACATCAGTTTGGTCTAAAATAAAATCAGCGTGGTTTTAAACTGAATGCTCTTTAGCGTATTTTCCCCACAGTATTATTATTTTTATTTTTATTAACATATAATGTATTATTTGCCTCAGGAGTACAGGTCTATTCATCATCAGGCTTACACATATCACAGCACTTATCATAGCTCATACCCTCTACCACGTCTATAACCCAACCACCCTCTCCATACGACCCCCCCTTCAGCAACCTTCAGTTTGTATTGTGAGATTAAGAGTCTCTTATGGTTTCTCTCCCTCCTGATCCCATCTTGTTTCATTTTTTACTTCCATATCCCCCAAACTCTCCTCCGTCTCTCAAATTCCTCATATCAGATAGATCATATGATAATTGTCTTTCTCTGATTGACTTATTTCGCTCAGCATAATACCCTCTAGTTCCATCTATGTTGTTGCAAATGGCAATATTTCATTTCTTCTCATGGCTGCATAGTATTCCTGTGTGTGTGTGTGTGTGTGTGTGTGTGTGTGTGTGTGTGTGTGTGTACCACATCTTCTTTATCCATTCATCTGTTGATGAAAATCTAGGTTCTTTCCATAGTTTGGCTATTGTGGACATTGCTGCTATAAACATTTGGATGCACATACCCCTTAGGATCACTACGTTTGTATCTTTAGGGTAAATACCCAGTAGTGCAATTGCTGGGTCGTAAGGTAGCTCTATTTTCAAACTTTTGAGGAACCTCCATGCTGTTTTCCAGAGTGGCTAAACCACCAACAGTGTAGGAGTTTTCCTTTTTCTCTGCATCCTCGCCAACATCTATCATTTCTTACTTGTCAATTTTAGCCATTCTGACTGGTATGAGGTGGTATCTCATTGTGGTTTTGATTTATATTTCCTTGATGCCAAAAGCTGTTGAGCACTTTTTCATGTGTCTGTTGGCCATCTGGATGTCTTCTTTGCAGAAATGTCTGTTCATGTCTTCTGACCATTTCCTGATTGGATTATTTGTTCTTTGGGTGTTGAGTTTGATAAGTTCTTCATAGATTTTGGATATTAGCCCTTTATTTGATATATCATTTGCAAATATCTTCTCCCATTCTGTCAGCTGTCTTTTGGTTTTGTTGACTATTTCCTTTGTTGTGTAAAAGCTTTGATCTTGATGAATTCCCAATAGTTCAATTTTGCCCTTGCTTCCCTTGCCTTTGGCGATGTTTCTAAGAAGAAGTTGCTGTGGCTGAGGTCAAAGAGGTTGCTTCCTGTGTTCTCCTCAAGAACTTTTATGGATTCCTTTCTCACATTGAGATTTTTCATCCACCAACAGCAAGACAGAAGAAAGAGAAATTAAATTATCTATCCCATTTACAATTGCTCCCAAAACCATAAGATACCTAGGAATAAACCTAACCAAAGAGGCAAAGAATTTGCACTCAGAAAACTCTAAAGTACTCATGAAAGAAATTGAGGAAGACACAAAGAAATGGGAAAACATTCCATGCTCATGGATTGGAAGAACAAATATTGTGAAAATGTCTATGCTACCTAAAGCAGTCTATATATTTAAGGCAATCCCTATCAAAGTACTATCAATTTTTTTTTTCAAATAACCCTTTAACTGAAGCAGGGGTGACAGGTCAAAGTACATTGGGCTGCTCTATTGTGTCACCACCAGCAGCTACTCCACATGCATGCTGAAACAGTTGCCCCCTGAGAAACTGCTCCCAGCAACAGGTTTTTGCCTCTGGAGTTGGTAAAGCTGGTTTGATGTTACAGTTTGGGGATTAGATTACTCTAATTTGTGTTTTCCCAGAGAAATCTGCTACTGATGGAAGCCTCAAAGAAATAGGGCATAGGATGGATAGTGCCTTTTTTCTATGGGAAATCCAGAATTTTCTTAGTAGATAACATTGAAGAACAACTACTTGATTGATATTTTATCTGTGCTCACCTGTCTTCCTCAAAAATATTACCACACACAAGAACAATTGGCCTTATCCATCATATGGGCAAGACACTGCCTATGGGGATTGTCTGAAAGCATGGGGAAGACTACCTATGTAGACTTTCTCCATTACTAATGACTGATCAAAACAGATCAATATACACATATGTACCTATATCAGTGTCCAGATAGGTTTTTTTTAATTTCTTTTCAGTGTACCAGAATTCATTGTTTATGTACCACACCCAGTGTTCCATGCAATACGTGCCCTCCATAATACCCACCACCAGGCTCACCCAACCTCCAAATCCCTGCCTCTTAAAAACACTCAGATTGTTTGTCAGAGGCCATAGTCTCTCATGGTTCATCTCCACCTCCAATGTTCCCTCAACTCCTTTCTCCTCTCCATCTCCCCATGCCCTCCATGTTATTTCTTATCCTCCACAAATAAGTGAAACCATATGATAATTTACACTCTAAGTGAAACCATATGATAATTTACACTCTCTGCTTGACTTATTTCACTCAGAATAATCTCTTCCAGTCCAGTCCATGTTGATAAAAAAGTTGGGTATTCATCCTTTCTGATGGAGGCATAATACTCATAGTGTATATGGACCACATCTTCTTTATCCATTCATCCGCTGAAGGGCATCTTGGTTCTTTCCACAGTTTGGCAACTGTGGCCATTGCTACTATGAACATTCGGTTACAGATAGCCCTTCTTTTCACTACATCTGTATCTTTGGGGTAAATACCCAGTAGTGCAATTGCAGGGCCATAGGGAAGCTCTATTTTTAATTTCTTAAGGAATCTCCACACTGTTTTCCAAAGTGGCTGTAACAACTTGCATTCCCATGAACAGTGTAAGAGGATTCACCTTTCTCCACATCCTCTCCAACACACATTGTTTCCTGTCTTGTTAACTTTGGTCATTCTAACTGGTGTAAGGTGGTATCTCAATGTGGTTTTGATTTGAATCTCCCTGATGGCTAGTGAGGATGAACATTTTTTCATGTGTCTGTTAGCCATTTGTATGTCTTCATCAGAGAAGTGTCTGTTCATGTCTTCTGCCCATTTTTTGACATGATTATCTGTTTTGTGTGTGTTGAGTTTGAGGAGCTCTTTATAGATCCTGGATATCAGCCTTTTGTCTGTACTGTCATTTGCAAATATCTTCTCCCATTCCATGGGTTACCTCTTTGTTTTGTTGACTGTTTCCTTTGCTGTGCAGAAGCTTTTGATCTTGATGAAGCCCCAAAAGTTCATTTTCACTTTTGTTTCCTTTGCCTTTAGAGACATATCTTGAAAGAAGTCTTTGTGGCCAATATCGAAGTGGTTAGTGCCTATATTTTCCTCTAGGATTCTGATGGATTCCTGTCTCACTTTGAGGTTTTTTATTCATTTTGAATTTATCTTTGTGTACGGTTTAAGAGAACAGTCGAGTTTCATTCTTCTACATATAGCTGTCCAATTTTCCCAGCACAATTTATTGAAGAGACTGTCTTTTTTCCACTGTATATTTTTTCCTGCTTTGTCAAAGATTATTTGATCATAGAGTTGAGGGTCCATATCTGGTCTCTCTACTCTGTTCCACTGGTGTATGTGTCTGTTTTTATGCCAGTATCATGCTGTCTTGGTGATCACAGCTTTGTAGTAAAGCTTGCAATCAGGTAACATGATGTCCCCAGTTTTGTTTTTCTTTTTCAACATTTCATTAGCAATTGGGGGTCTCTTCTGATTACATATAAATTTATCATTGTTTCCTCCAGCTATTTGAAAAATGCCAGTAGAATTCTGATGGAATGGCATTTAAAGTATAAGTTGTTCTAGGTAGTATAGACATTTTAATAATGTTTAATTTTCCAATCCATGAGCATGGAATACTTTTCCATCTTTTTTTGTCTTCTCCAATTTCTTTTATGAGTTTCTGTAGTTCCTTGAGTACAGATCCTTTACTTATTTGGTTAGGATTATTCCCAGGTATGTTATGGTTCTTGGTGCTATAGTAAGTGGAATCAATTCTCAAATTTACCTTCCTGTGTTTTCATTGTTAGTGTATAAGAAAGCAACTGATTTCTGTACATTGACTTTGTATCCTGCCACATTACTGAATTGCTGAATGAGTTCTAGTAGTTTGGGGGTGGAGTCTTTTGGGTTTTCCATATAAAGTATATCATCTGTGAAGGGAGAGAGTTTGACTTCTTCATTGCCCATTTGAATATATTTTATTTCTCTTTGTTGTCTGATTGCTATTGCTAGGACTTCTAATACTATGTTGAACAAGATTGGTCAGTGTGGGCATCCTTTTCGTGTTCCTGATCTCAAAGGGAAGGCTGCCAGCTCTTTCCCATTGAGGATCATATTTTCTGTGGGTTTTTTACAGATAGATTTTATGAAGTTCAGGAATGTTTCCTCTATCCCTATACTTTGAAGCTTTCCTCTATCCCTATACTTTCCTCTATCCCTATACTTTTAATCAGGAACGGATGCTGGATTTTTTTCAAATGCTTTTTCTGCATCAATTGAGAAGACCATGTGGTTGTTCTCTCTTCTCTTATTGATTTGTTCTATCACATTGATTGATTAGCGAATGTTGAACCATCCTTGCAACACACGGATGAATCCCACCTCATCATGGTGGATACTTTTAAATGTGCTATTGGGTCCTATTAGCTGCGATCTTGTTGAGAACCTTAGCATCCATATTCATCAGTGATATTTGTCTGAAATTCTCCTTTTTGGTGGGGTCTTTGCCTGGTTTGGGGAACAGGGTAATGCTGACTTCATAAAAAGAGTCTGGAAGTTTTCCTACTGCTTCAGTTTTTTTGAAGCAGCTTCAGGAGAATAGGTATTATTTCTTCTTGGAATGTTTGGTAGAATTCCTCAGGGAATCCTTCAGGTCCTGGACTCTTGTTTTTTTGGGAGGTTTTTGATCACTGCTTCAATCTCATTACTAGATATTGGTCTGTTCAGGTTGTCAATTTCTTTCTGGTTCAATTTTGGAAGTTTATAGTTTTCTAGGAATGCATCTATTTCATCTAGGTTGCTTAACTTATTGGCATATAACTGTTGATAACAATTTCTGATGATTGTTTCTATTTCCTTGGTGTTATGTAATCTCTCATTTTCATTCATAAATTTATTAATCCTGGTCTCTCTTTTCTTTTGGATAAGTTTGGTCAATGTTTTATCGTTCTTATTGAATCTTTCAAAAAATCAGCTTCTTGTTTCATTAATGTATTCTACTATATCTCTAATTTCTATATCATTGATCTCTGCTCTAATATTGATTATTTCCATTCTTGTGTGTGGAGTTGGCTTAATTTTTTTGTTGATTTTCCAATTATTTAAGGTGTAGAGATAGCTGGTGTATTCTGGATTTTTAAATGTTTTTGAGGGAGGCTTGGATGGCTCTGTATTTCCCCCTTGAGATCACCTTTGCTGTATCCCACAGGTTTTGGGCCGAAGTGTCTTCATTCTCATTGGTTTCCATGAATTTTTTAAACTTCTTCTTTGATTTCCTGGTTGATGAAAGCATTCTTTTTTTTTTTTTTTAGATTTTATTTATTTATTTGATAGACAGAGATTACAAGCAGGCAGAGAGGCAGGCAGAGAGAGAGGAGGAAGCAGGCCCCATGCAGTGCAAAGAGCCCGATGCGGGGCTCGATCCCAGGACACCGGGATCATGACCTGAGCCGAAGGCAGAGGCTTTAACCCACTGAGCCACCCAGGCGCCCCTGATGAAAGCATTCCTTTTTTTTTAACTTTATTTAAGCTTTATTTAAACATATAATGTAACCCCACCACCCTCTCCCAACCCCTCTTCCCCCCACCCCCCTCAGTTTGTTTTATGACATTAAGAGTCTCTTTTGGTTTGTCTCCCTCCCGATCCCATCTTCTTTCATTTTTACTTTTCCTACCACCTTAACTCCCACCCCCATTGCATCTCCACTTCCTCATATCAGGGAGATCATGTGATAGTCATCTTTCTCCAGTTGACTTATTTCGCTAAGCATAATACGCTCTAGTTCCATCCATGTCCACAATAGCCAAGTTATGGAAAGAACCTAGATGTCCATCAACAGATGAATGGATAAAGAAGATGTGGTATATATATACGATGGAATATTATGCAGCCATCAAAAGAAAGCATTCTTAAGCAAGGTGGTCTTTAGCTTTAAGATGTTTGAATTCCTTCCAAACTTTTCCTTGTGGTTGAGCTCCAGTTTCAAAGCATTTTAATCTGAGAATTAGCAGGGAATAATCTCAGTCTTTTGGTATTGGTTGAGCCCTGATTGTGACCCAGTATGTGCTCAGAATACTGGAGAAGGTTCCATGTGCACTCAAGATAAATGAGTATTCTGTTGTTGTAGGGTGGAATGTTCTGTATATATCTATGAGGTCCATCTGGTCTAGTGTGTCGTTCAATACTCTTGTTCCTTTGCTGACTTTCTGCTTGGATGATCTGTCTATTACTGAGAGTGGTGTGTTAAGATCCCCTACTATTTATGTATTCATATCAATATGACTCTTTATCTTGATTAACAGTTTTCTTATGTAATTGACTGCTCCCATATTGGGGGCATAAATATTTACAATTGTTAGATCTTCTTGGTGGATAGTCCCTTTAAGAATGATGTAGTGTCCTTCTGTATCTCTGGCTACAGTCTTTAGTTTAAAATCTAATTTAGCTGATATGAGAATCACTATCCTAGCCTTCTTTTGAGGCCCATTGGCATGAAATATGCTTCGCCATCTCTTCACTTTCAGTCTGGGTGTATCCTTAGGTTCAAAATGGGTCTCTTGTAGACAACATATGGATGGGTCCTGTCGTTTTACCCAATCTGCATCCCTGTGCCATTTTATGGGTACCTTTAGGCCATTATCATTGAGAGTGATTATTGAGAGATATGTTTTTATTGACATCATGTTACCTGTGAAGTCTCTGTTTCTATAGATTGTCCTCATATATTTATGTTCAATTATATTCTTGGGTTTTTCTCTTTCATAGAACCTCCCTTAATATCAATCAATTTTGAATGTCAGTCTTGCTGGATAAAGTATTCTTAGTTGCATGTTCTTCTCATTTAGTGCCTTGAATACATCTTGTCAGCCCTTTCTGGCATGCCAGGTTTCTGTGGACAGGTCTAACGTTATTCTGGTGGACTTTCCTCTGTATATAAGAAATCTCTTCCGCCTAGCTGCTTTTATTTGTTTCCCTATTTCTGTTGCATGGCTTCTAAGATGTTTGTTCCAGGCTTCCTCCTGATCCTTTTTCTCAATCAGTTTGTCCTCCAGATCACTAATTCTATCTTCTGCCTCAATTACCTTAGCTGTTAGAGAATTTAGATTAGGCTGGAACTCATTGAAAGCATTGTTAACATCATCCCTGGTGGCTTTCACTTCTGTCCTAATCAATTCCATTTTGTTATCAAAGTCTTTCTACCACCTAGCTATTTCCTGGATAATTGTTAGCCTGAATTCCCTCTCTGACATACTGTTTATGTCCATATCCAAAAGCTCTGATGGAGAGGGCCCAGTCTCTGAATTTTTCCTCTGTTGGGCATTCCTCCTCCTAGTCATTTTGGTGAGATATGGCTGAAGGGAAGTGTAGCTGAATGTATCATCCATGGTGCAGGTAAGTGCACTCTGGAACACTTCTGAGCAATTGAGAGTCCCCACCAAAAAGAAAGAAAAAAAGAAGAAAAATAGATAAAGAGAGAGAGAGACAGGAAAAAAAATAGAAAGAAAAATAAGAGAGAAGTCCCAGCCTGAATGGGCCCCAAAGGTAAGATTTATAAAGTATACAAACAAAACAGACAAACAAAAAGACCAACAAAAGTAGATGACAAGAGAAAAAATAAATTAATTAGTTAATCAAAAAATAGTCAAAATGAACCCCAAGTATAAGATTTATATACTACCAGAACAAAACAAATACACAGAAACACTGACAGAAGAAAAAGGTGGGAGGGTGATTATAAATTTTTAGTGTGGGTAAGGAAGGTTATTTTGATTCTTCCTGGATGTATCTTGATATCTTTGCTAAAGGACTCAACTTTAGATAGGACTCAACTGAGATAAATGGGGATTAAAACTGGTTTACATATAGGAGAATCATTGACTGGGATTACATTGAAACTTATCTCTATATGAATATTTAAAAAAATAAATAAAATTAAAATAAAAAAATAGAAAAGCAAGAAAAAACACATGTGGGGTGCCTGGGTGGCTCAGTGGTTTAAGCCTCTGTCTTTGGCTCAGATCATGATCTCAGGGTCCTGGGATCGAGCCCTGCTCTCTGCTCGGTGGGGAGCCTGCTTCCTCTCTCTCTGCCTGCCTCTCTGTCTACTTATGATCTCTCTCTCTGACAGATAAATAATAAAAAAAAATTTAAAAATCTTTAAAAACAACAAAAAACCCACAGGTATATGTGTCAAAAAAGTTCAGGTTAAAGGTTATTATGGAATTTCATGTACTGGACATGTCATTGTGATGGTAAATAGGCTAAAAAGTTATATAAATAAAATAAAAGAACCAGAATAGTGGGAATGAATTAAAAATAAAAGTTGCATCTATGAAGTAGTGATGGCTGTCCTCTTTTTTGTCTGGCTTTCTGGGGGAGGGGCCTGCCATGTGGTTTTTCATGGAGTCTTGCTAGAATTGAGTCCTCCTACCCCCATCAAGGTGCTGGGCTCTGAGGAAACTGGTTTATCAGGCTTTTGTTCTCTGGAGGTTTCTTTGTTTGTTAGTTTGTTTTTCTTCCCTTGGCGGCTTTTGGCAGTTCCTTGGAGGTTTAGAGGAAAGCAAACTGCACCCAGACCTCCATCTCAGAGAGAAGCCTTAGTCTGTTCCCCTCTGGGTGCTCCAAAGCACATAAATTCCCCCTCTGCCATTGGCAGAGCAGGTCCCCAGTCACGGTCTTTGTGGTCACATAACTCTCACTTGTACCCAAAAACCATCAGAAATACTAGCTGCGGCTCTCTGGGTAGGTCCAGACTGCCAGAGAGGTCCCAACTAGAGATAGCACACTGAGATTTTCATGCTGGCCTGGGATGAGAGTGTTCAGAATCTCCCAGTCCTAGAGTGCTGGCTAGTGCCTGCATGAACCTCTCTCAGGGGAGGGTGGTGTGTGACTCAGACCCTGGTCGCATAGCATGCGTGCAGACCATAAAAGGCTGTGGTTCTAGAGAGCACCAGCTGGCGTCCACACCAGGTTCCTTCATGGACATTGCACCTCAGATGCTCTCAGGCACGCTGGGGGCTCAGGGACCAAGACCTGGCTTCTTCGCTGTGCTCTCTGGTTCCCCACCAGCAGTGGGCGTCCTGGGTCCATGAGCTTTAAGTCCCTGTCCCTAACTTCCCAATTTCACCAATTTCCCCTTAAAATCTTTTGCTCTTTTTGAGTGCTTTCAACCAAACTCCAAGTTAATGCTGGTCCCCAATCACAGGGCACTCTTATATTGGGGTATTACTTTCCAATGGGTCATTTCTGGTGGCTCCCCCCTTTTGTTTATCTTCCAATATCAGTCTGATGTCCCCACTCCACTTTACCTGTCCACTGGTGTCTTCTGCCCCTGTAGAGATCCAGAAGTGTATAATTCTAATCTCAGGATGATTTCATGGGTGATCAAAGTTCTTTGGTAGGTAATCAGCTCACTTTAGGGGACAGGTTGAAACATCACCTCCTACTTCCCCGCCATCTTGTTTTCTTAATTTATTTTTCTGCTACTTTGTTATTAATGTGTAGAAACACCACATATTTCTGGGTATTGATTTTGTATCCTACAACTTTACTGAATTCATTTATTAGTTATACCAGTTTTTGTTTTTGTTTTTGTTTTTGCTGAGGTGTTTAGGATTTTCTATGTATACTATCATGTCATCTGCAAATAGTGACAGTTTAACTTCTTCACCAATATAATTGTCATTTATTTATTTTTCCTGTGACTATAATTTCAGTACTATATTGAATAAAAGTGCTGAGAGTGCTTAATCCTGATCATAAATGATAAGTTCTCAGTTTTTCACTATTAAATATGATGTTAGCTGAAGATTTTTCATATACAGATTTATTATGTTAAAGTATGTTTTCTCCAAATCCACTTTGTTGAGTTTTTATTGTGAATAGATGTTTAATTTTGTAAAATTATTTTCCTGCATCTTCTGAGATGGTCATATGATTTTTATCCTTTGGTTTGTTAATGTGGTATATCACATTAATTGATTTGTGGATATTGAACCATCCTTGCATCATTGGAATAAATCTCACCAGATCATGGTGAATAATTCTTTTAATGTATTATTGAATGTCATTTGCTAATATTTTGTTGAGGATTTTGCATCTGTATTCACCAGCAATACTGGCCTACAATTTCTTTCTTTCTTTCTTTTTTCTTTGTTTTTATTCTGTTATCTTTGTCTGATTTTGGAATGAAGATAATCCTTGCCTTATAGAATGTTTTTGGAAGCTTTTTTTCCTCTTCTTTTTGAAATAGTTTCAAGAAAATATGTATTATGTCTTCCTTAAATGTTTGATAGGATTCACCTGTGAATACATTTGGTCTTGGAATTTTATTTTTTGGTAGATTTTTTATTACAAATTCAATTTTCATACTAGTATATCTGTTTAGATTTTTTAATTTTTTTTTTCTGGTTCAATTTTAGAAGACTGTTCCAAAGGCTGGAAAGGTAGCAGAGTAGGAATATCCCAAGCTCACTTTGTTGCAAGGATACAACTATACAACACTCACAACAGCTCACATAATCCATAAAATGACCCAATGACTTGCAGAACAAACTCCACAACTAAAGTTAGAGTAGGGATCACATTGAAGAAAATTGGAAGGGTAAAGACACAGTTTGGGAGATGACAGTCCCTGGTTGGGAAGGAGCTAAGGTTGCAGAGAAGGATGAGAAACAGACTATCACATTGGAGAGCTTACATGGTGAAGACAAACCTCCATAGCATTTGGCTTTGAAAGTGAGAGCTGCTGAGTTTCATGAGTTCTTATAATGGGCATCCCTAAAGTCTGGAATTTTAAAACTCAGTGGGCTCAGCTCTGGGAGAGTCCAGAGGCCATTAGGATCCTGCATCTTCACCTTTAAAGAAACAACATGACAAGCAGCTCATGCAGTTGCAATGTAGAACCAGCAGTTGGAAAGATAACTGGGACATATGAGAGTGAGAGTAGGAGTTATTTAGTCATCTCAGAACCTGTCTAAGAGAAGCAAGGATCACAGGAGGACTCCTCCAGGAACAAAATAGCTGGCAGGTGACACTTTCTTCTCCCAATCCCTAGCATAAACACAAGGCCACCAATGGAAAGAAGTACAGTGGCAACACTTTCTACCTAACTGGATTACACAAAGCTCTATCTCTTTTCTTAAGTGAATCTTCCCTTTCAAGCCATGCTTGCTTAAGTTCCTGTACTGCAGAGTACCTCCCCCAGAAGACCTATGCAATCTCCCACCAACACTTTATCTCCTGACCTTACACTTTGTGAGGCCTTGTGTCTGGTGGCAGTAGTGGCAGGGGGTCTTATTTCACATGCACATTGTGAAAATGTGTCCCACCCTGCTGGGAACAATATACTTCTCACAACCAACAAAAAAAACCTCTGAAGATGACTGAAATGAAGGAATAATCAGCCAGGACACAATAATGGAAAACAGGCAGAACTCATAGAAGTGCTAGGCCCTGGGAAACAGGGACACTGCACTACCGGGCACTATAGGACCTCATCGTAATAAAGCCATTATCTTCAGGAGCAGGATATGCAGCTGAAACAGAGTTAGACAAAATGAGACAGAAGAATATGTCTCAAATGAAGAACAGGAAAAAACCACAGCAAGAGTCTTAAATGAAACAGATATAAGTAATATACCAGATACAAAATTTAAAGTAATGATAATAAAGATACTCATTTGTCTCAAGAAAAGAATGAGGGACATCAGTGACACCCTTAACAAAGATTTGAAAAATAACATATCAGAGATAATGAGCACAGTAAATGAATTTAAAAGTACACTTGATGTAATAAATAGCAGGCTAGAGGAAGAAGAGAAATGAATTAATTGCCCAGAAAACAGGCTAATGACAAGTATTTGAGCTGAGCAAATTAAAGAAAAAATAATTATGCAAATTGAGAATAGCCTTAGGGAACTCAGGGACTCCATCAAGTTTAATAACATTTTCATTATAGGGAACCTAGAAGAAGAAGAGAGATAAAGGGGACAGAAAATTTATTTGAAGAAATAGTATCTGAAAACTTCCCTAATGTGCAGAAGGAAACAGATATCCAGATTCTGGAGGCACAGAAATCTCCCAACAAAATCAAGCAAAGGAGGTTCACACCAAGACAGTAGTAATTAACAAGACAAAAAAATAGTTATAAACAAACAAACAAACAAAATTAAAAGCAGCAAGAGAAAAGAAGGCAGTTACATACAAGGGAAGTCCTATAAGTCTATGAACAGTTTTTTTCAGCAGAAACATCACAGGACCAAAGAAAGTGACATGATATAATCTAAATGCAAAATCTGGAGCCAAGAATACTCTATCCACCAAGGCTATCATTCAGAATAGAAGGAAATATTAAAAAGATTTTCAGGAAAAAAAAAAAAAAACTAAAGGAGTTCATGACCACTAAACCAGTCCAGGAGAAATAATTAAGAGGTACACTGAGTGGAAAGGAAATACCATAGGTAATAGTATGAAAATTTGGAAGTCCCAAAGTGGTAAATTTGTAAAAATAAGTCAAGGGATTCACAAGATAAAAGGATATAAAGTATGAAACCATATATCTAAAATGTTGGGGGAGAGATATAAAGAATTAAATCAAGTTTAAGTGACTGTTAAGTTAATTTAGACTTCTATCTGCAGATTTTATATACAAACCTAATGGCAACAAGAAATCAAAACCAAGCAACAGATATACAAGAGGAAAAAGACAAAGAAATATCAATATATGACTAAAGAAAGCCAGCAAACCATGAGAGAGAGAAAGAAACAAAGGATCAGAGAAAAACTACAAAGGAAAACAACAAAACAAGTAGCAAAATGACAATAAGCACATATTTATCAATAATTAATTTGATGGACACTTGGCCTGCCTCCATTATTTTATTTGGTTATGAATATTGCTGTTATAGATATGGCATCTCTCTCTCTCTCTCTCTCTTTATATCTATATCTGTACCTATTTATCTATATCTTTCTATATATCTATATATCTATAGATCTAGATCTATAGATCGATCTATAGATCTATAGACATATGTGTGTGTGTGTATACACACACACCATAGAATATTATTCAGCCATAATAAAGAGTGAAATATTGCCATTTGCAATCACATGGATGAAGTTAGAGAGTATAGTATTAAGTGAAATAAGTCAGTCAAAGAATGAAAAATACCATCTGATTGCACCTATATGTGGAATTTAGGAAACAAAACAAATGAGCAAAACAAAAGAGAGAGAGAGAGAAGTCAAGAAAGAGACTCTAAACTATTGAGAACAAACTGATGATCACCAGAGGAGAGGTGGGTGTATGGGTGGGTGAAATAAGTGATAGTAATTAAGGAGTTCACTTATTGTGATGGCCACTGGGTATGGAATTGCTGAATCGTTATATTAAACACCTAAAACTAATATAACACTGTATGTAAACTTTACTGGAATTAAAATGAAATGAATAAAGGAAAATAACATAAAATAGAATAAATATTAACTTTGACTATAAATGGACTAACTGCTCCAGTAAAAAAACACAGGGTGACACAGTGGGTAAAAATCCAAGACCTGTCTATATGCTGCCTACAAAAGACATTTTAGATATAAAGACACATGCAAAATGAAAGCAAAGAAGTGGAGAAACATTTATTATGCAAGATAATGTCAAAACAAGCCAGAGTAACAATGCTTACCAGACAAACCAGATTTTAAAACAAGGAGTGTAACAAGAGGCAAAGGAGGACATTATATAATAATAAAGGGGACAATCTAACAAAAAATATAAATAATTGTAAATATTTAAGCATCCAATATGGGAGCACCCAAATACACAAAACATTTAATTACAAACATAAAGGAAATAAGGAATAATATACGTTAATATTATTATCTATTTAGGAATTTAACACCCCACTTCCAACAATACAATGATCATCCAAACAGAAAATCAACAATGAACAGTGGCTTTGAATAACACACTGGACCAGATGGATTTAACACATATATTCAGAACATTCCATCTTCAACAGTGGAATACACATTCTTTTCAAGGGCACACGGAACATTTTCCAATATAAACTACATAATAAGCCACAAAACAGGTATCAAGAAATTCAAAAAGATCAACATCATACCATGCATCTTTGCTGTACACAACACTATGAAAGCAGACATCAACCACAAGAAAAAATCTGGAAAGAGCACAAACAGAAGTTAAATAATGTGCTGCTAAACAATAAATAGGTCAAACATGAAATCAAAGAAGTCAAAATTTACATGGAAATGAGTGAAAATGAGAACACAATGATTCAAAAATCCTTGGGATGCAGCAAAAATTGTTCTAAGAGGGAAGTTTATAACAATACAAGCCTACCTCAAGAAGCAAGAAATATCTCAAATAAACAACCCAACTTTATGCCAAAGGAAGCTAGAAAAAGAACAAACTCCAAACCAGCAGAACAAAATACTAAAGATTTGAGAGGAAATAAAATATATAGAAACTCATAAAACCCCAACAGAAACAAGGGGCTGATTCTTTGACATGATCAACAAAATCAATAAACCTGCAGTCAGACTCATAAAAAAAAGAGGATTCAAATAAACAAAATCATTAATGAAAGGAGAGAAATAACAACCAATACCACAGTATTATAAACAATTGTAAAAGAATATTATGAAAAACTATATGCCAACAAATTGGACAACCTAAAAGAAATGAATATATTCCTAGAAACATAAACTACCAAAACTGAAATAGGAAGAAACAGAAAACTTGATCAAACCAATCACCAACAAAGAAATTGAATCAGTTATCAAAAACTCCCTACAAGGGTGCCTGGGTGGCTCAGTTGGTTAAATATCTTTGGCTCATGTCATGAGCTCAGGGTCCCGGGATTTAGCTGGCTGGATCCCTGCTCAGTGGGGAGTCTGCTTCTGGTTCTGGCTCCCTGCTCAGTGGGGAGTCTACTTCTCTCTCTCTCTCTCTCTCTCTCAGATAAATGAATCTTAATAAGACAACAAACAAAAATAAACAAACAAAAAAACTTCCTATGAACAAAAGTCTAGGACAGGATGGCTTTACAGGTGAACTCTAATAAACATTTAAAGAAGATTTAATGCCCATTCTTCAAGAGCTATTCCAAAAAATAGAAGAGGTACGAGAACTTCAAACTTCATTCTCTGAGGCCAACAATGATGCCAAAACCAGATTAAGACACCCCCACACACACACACGGAAAACAGGCCAATATGAACATAGATGCAAAAATTCTCAACAAAATAATAGCAGACATAATTCAACAATACATTAACAAATCATTCATTGCAGTCAAGTGGGATTTATTTCTGAATTGCAAATGTTGTTCAATATTCACATATTTAATTGCTTCTGAATAACTTTTTTGCTCATGTCTTAGAGATAGTGCAGGGTATAGTGCTGTGATGTTGGGCAATATGGAGGGAAGAAGAGCATTGAAAAGAAGCCAGAACCATCTTTAGGACTTGATGTTTGTTAAAGACCACTCAGTTCAGTGGAGAATGTTCAGGGTATGGCTTCTAACACATGAAGGGGGAACAACAGACAGGTCATCGCACTTGGATAAAAATCATTTGGTGAGCAGGGGTAAAGGAAGTTCAATCCTCACCCTTCTTATCAGTCATAAAGACAAACATAAAGTGCTTATAGAGTTGAGTCATTTTCCTGAGGAGGAAGGGAGGGTGTTGGGCAACAATTAATAACATCTGACAAAACTGTTTATAATTGGCCAGTGTGAGTTCCAAGGGTAACTCTTCAGGATTCAGGGTTGTGCAGTTCATATCTGGTTGTCGTAGTGAGATAAATGTAATAATAACTATACTTTCCTCATTAAGCTCACTCATTCATGAGAATCCCCCCACTCATGGAAAAAAATACATCCTGGATTTTTTTTTTCTTTTTTCTTTTTTTGGCAGACTCTACTTCAAAAGTGTCCCCCCCTTCCTGCTTCTAGGCAAGGTTAGGTCAGGTTCAGGAAAACCACCTCATTATTTCTCTCTGTTTCATCCCTACCCATCTCATCTCATCTCTCTCAGTCTCTCTGTCTACTTCACACACACGTACACACACAGAGAGTTTCAGAGCTGCTTTTCTGTTCTAAGCCTGGAGATTGACACACTCTTACCATATATATGATATGGTGTCTAAACAGCCCAGTCTAGAATGTCTGAAAAAAATAAACTCTGGGGGAACCTGGGTGGCTCAGCTGGTTAAGCATCTGCCTTCAACTCAGGTCATGATCTCAAGGTCTTGGAATTGAGCATCACCTCAGGCTCTCTGCTCAGCAGGGAGCCTGCTTCTCCCTCTCTCTCTGCCTGCCTCTCTGCCTAATTGTGATCTCTCTGTCTGTGTCAAATAAATAAATAAAATATTTTAAAAAAATCAACTCTGCCAACTGCCTACCATGTGGCAGGTATTGTAGAGTTTTTAATAGAATCCCTGTTAACAAAACTTGGTTGGGGGATTTTTTTATTGAGATGTAACTGACATATTAGTTATATTTGTACAACATAATGATTCAGTATTTGTACATATTGTGAAGATTGATAGATATAATCAATCTTCATCTTATAGATGAACAAACTGAGGCTTAAAAAAGGAAAGGGAGGGGCGCCTGGGTGGCTCAGTGGGTTAAGCCTCTGCCTTCAGCTCAGGTCATGATCTCAGGGTCCTGGGATCAAGTCCTGCATCAGGCTCTCTGCTCGATGGGGAGCCTGCTTCCTCCTCCTCTCTCTCTGCCTGCCTCTCTGCCTACTTGTGATCTCTGTCTGTCAAATAAATAAATAAAATCTTACCAAAAAAGGGAAGGGAGGCAATGGAACTAGAAACCTATGCCAAGAATCTCTGGTTACAAAGTCATATGCTCTGTTCATTAAAAGCTTTCGATCATGGAAGAAACAGAGCTTCAGTGAGACACTACGCATGTTAAACTTTCATTTATCTTATTTAATTCTCACAAAAAACTGATGATTTGGCAAGTTCTGTTATCTCTAATTTACTGAAGAAGAAACTAAGGTCCCTACTCACTTCATACACATACAGTAAAACTGATACATTTTATAGATGACTAGCATGGTCCTATATAAGGTGGACATACAACTTCATAAATTATACTATATTTATATATTTGTACAGGAAATTACTAAGAACAAGAATGAATAACTGTAATAACCAATATCTTGTACGAATCTCATAGCCATAATCTTGAGTGAAAGAAGAAAGATAAAAAAGCGAGCATAGTAAATGACTCCATTTATATAAAATTTAAAGATAGGCAAAACTACAGTGTTTATGCAAAAAGAAAAGCAAAGAAAATATTTATTATTCTATATTTTCATTTATATTTCCTCCTCTGTTCATTTGCTCCCTCCCCCCATCTTTTCCTCCCTCTCTCCCCATCACTGTTTCTTTTATTTATGTGGTATGTATCTCTTTTTTTAAAGATTTTATTATTTATTTATTTATTTGACAGAGAGAGAGAGATATATCACAAGTAGGCAGAGAGACAGGCAGAGAGATGGGGGGAAGCAGGCTCCCTACTGAGCAGAGAGCCTGATGTGTGGCTGGATCCCAGGACTCTGGGATCATGACCTGAGCTGAAGGCAGAGGCTTTAGCCCACTGAGCCACCCAGGTGCCCCTGTGGTATATATCTCAAAACAATTTTTTTTTTACCCTTTTGGGTCCTAGGGAATGGCCTTTGACTTTCCTAAAAGGAATTTTACGGCATACACTCTGGGAAATACCACATTCTCAGTTAAGACATGATGACTATAAAAGGGTCAAGATGTGGTACACATAGTAGACGTACAATAAATAAAACTTCTCTTTATTTTCTTTACTTTATGGCTCCAGTCAGACCTCAGAGGGTAACACACACACACACACAAAAAAAAAACATAATGCCAGGTAATTTGAGAGGATATGTGCTAGGTTATTTTTAGAAGGATATAACTTCAAAACCTACAAATCTATCATTGTCAAAAGATGCTTTAGAGAACACATCAATTTGTCATCCACTCCAAGTTCTCTTTTGTGGGATATGACAGAAATAGAGAGAAGAGGTCTACCTGGCTATAAACTTTTATAAAAATAATAGTCTATTGCTTTAAAATCTACTTTATGTTCATTTTCCCTACCATCAAGTCATTTTAACACAGAAGTCCAAGAGTTTAAAGACTAAACATGATAATAACATTGAAGCAAACAGTTTTTATTACATATTAAAATAACTTACTTTCTTTTGCTAAGGTTGTTTGGTATAAAATACTCCTGTTCTGGTTATTAAAAGACAGTATAATATAAGAAATGAAAATACCAGGTGACTCCGTTGAAACAGATGTTAAACTCAGATGACAGCTTTCATTTTGTGACTGTAGGCAGGTATTAGCTATTGTTCTTGCTGTGCTTGCTGGACTAAACTCCCATCACCACAGCAGTTTATAGCTAGAGAGACTTGTGTTTGAACCCTGGTTTTGTCATGTACAGGCTGAATGAACTTGGGAAGGTTGCTTCATCTCTCTAAGTCTTAGTTTCTTCATGGACCCCAGCAGTACCCCTGCTGGCTATGAGAGACGGTTAGGTAGAGGGATCCTGCCTACAAAAAGATGAACTCCCCTATCAAGGAGAAGAGACCAAGAACAGTAATTCTTTCATCCTTCCCTTGCCACTTCCACTGAGGATACCCACTCAGGATATTCCAGCTGGGCCTAACATTACCATTAGCCTTCCAAAGGATGAGGAGACGAAGTGACTAACAAAAAAGGAAGGCCTTCTCCTGATCAAATTGCTGAGCCTGAGGAAGCAATTATGGGTGCATAAGAATGCTTATTGAGTAAGACCTATCTAACATCCCAAGGAATGAGGCAAGCTTTCATTGGACATGACTCATTGGCTTAGTTATTTGTGCCATTGTACCATTATAGAAAGCAAAACAGGAAGGACATTACAAAGAAACTAAACAATAAACCAATCTCTTATAAATATAGATGCAAAAACGCTAAACAAGTTATCATTAAATTAAACCCAGCTTTATATAAAGCAAAATGTACTACAAGCAAGTCAGTTTGTTCTAGGAATGCAAGGGTTGCTTAAAATTCAAAATAATTAACAGAAAAAAAAAGAAAATTATGATCATTCTAGGAGATGCCAATTTTTAAAAAAAATCAGAGTATACATGATTAAAAAAAAACCTTAGCAGAGTAGAAATAGAAGGGAATTTCATTAATATGGTAAGGAATGTAAATAAACATACTGAAAACATTGCAATTAGTAGTGAAGTATGGAAGCCCTACTCCTGAAATCAGAGATAAGCAAAGAATGCCTGCTATCACCAATTTGACTCAGAATTATATTGAAGTTCTGGTCATTACAATAGAATGAGAAAAATAAATAAAAATAATAAGGATTAGAAAGTAAGATATTAAATTGTTATTGTTCTCAAATGACATATTTGTGTATCTATAAAATCCAAAAGAACCTAAAAACCAGCAGACTTAATAAGTAAGTTTGGTAAGTTCAGTCAGTATACAAAAGTAATTATATTTCTATATACTAGCTATGTATAGAAATTGAAATTTTAAAAATGTCATTTACATTAGCATCAAAATTACCAAATATGTAGGAAAAAAATTATGAAAAAAAATAATACTCTCAACTTGGCCACAGAAACTTCTTTCAAGACACATCTCCAAAGGTAAGGGAAACAAAAGTGAAAATGAACTTTTGCAACTTCATCAAGGTCAAAAGCTTCTACACAGCAAAGAAAACAGTCAACCAAACAAAGAGGCAACCCATGGAATGGGAGAAGATATTCGCAAATAACACTACAGACAGAGGGCTGATACCCAAGATCAAAAAGAACTTCTCAAACTCAACACCCAGAAAAGCAAATAATCAAGTCAAAAAATTAGCAGAAGACATAAATGGACACTTTTCCAATGAACACATAGAGATGGCTAACAGACACATGAAAACATGTTCATCATCATTAGTCATCAGGAAAATACAAATAAAAACCACATTGTGACACCACCTGACAGCAGTTAGAATGGCCAAAATTGACAAGGCAAGAAACAACAAGTGTTAGAGAGGATGTGGAGAAAGAGAATCCTCTTACACTGTTAGTGAGAATGAAAGTTGGTGAAGCCACATTGGAAAACCCTGTAGAGACTCCTCAAAAAATTAAAAGTAGAGCTACCCTATGACCCTGCAATTGCACTATGGAGTATTTACACCAAAGATGTAGTGAAAAGAAGTGCCATATGTACCCCAGTGTTCACAGCAGCAATTGCCACAATAGCCAACCTATGGAAAGAGCCAAGATGTCCTTCAACGGATGAATGGATAAAGATGTGGTCCATATATACAATAGAATATTACTCAGCCATCAGAAAAGATGAATCACCAACTTTTGCATCAACATGGATGGCACTGGAGGATATTATGCTGAGTGAAATAAGTCAAGCAGATAAAATCAATTATCATATGATTTCACTTATTTGTGTAACATAAGAAAGAGCATGGAGGATATTAGGAGGAAAAAAGGAAAAGTGAAGGGGGGGAATCGGAGAGGGAGATGAACCGTGATAGACTGTGGGCTCTGAGAAACAAACTGAGGGTGAGGGTTTTAGAGGGGAGAAGGGTGGTGGGATGGGTGAGCCTGTTAATGGGTATTAAGGAGGGCATGTATTGCATAGAGCACTGGGTGTAATGCATAAAGAATGAATCTTGGAATACTACATCAAAAACTAATGATGTATTTTATGGTGACTAACGTAACACAATAAAAAAATAAAAAAGGATAAATAAAAATAATATAGATTTCAAAGGGCTAGGAATAGCCAGGGCAATCTTGGCCACAGGACTTATAGTCCTATCAGAAAGCTATAGCAAATAAGACAATTTGGTATACTAGCACAAGAATAAACCAATTTACCAATGGAGCAGAATAAATAGTCCAGAAACATAACCACAGATATATAGACAACTGATTTGTGATGAAGGTAACACTGCAGTGTAGTGAAGAAATAATTTGCTCTTCAATAAATGGTGCTATGTCAGTTGGATTGCCATATTGGAAAAAAATGTAAACCTTGACCATACCTGGCAATCAATGTCAGATGTATTATAATATTAAATGTTAAGAGTAAAATAATAAACCTTTAATTAAAAAATATATAGAATATTTTTGTGATCTTGAAGTAAACAAAGATTTCTAAAGCATAACAAAAGCTCTATCCATAAAGGTAAATTTTAGCTCAGTAACATGAACTACATTAAAATTACTAACTCCTGTTCATTAAAGATATCATATCAAGAGAAAAAAAAAAAAACACCTCCAAGTTGGAGAAAATATGATCAATATATCTGACAAAGGGCTCATATCCAGACCATATAAAGAATACCTATAAATTAATAAGAAAGACCATCTATTAGAAAAAAAAATAGGCAATATCAAAATCCCATCCAATTTTTTCAAAGAAATGGAACAAGTAATTCTAAAATTTATATGGAACCAGAAAAGACCTCCAATAGCCAAAGGAATATTGAAAAAGAAAGCCAAAGTTGGTGGCATCACAATTCCAGACTTCAAGCTCTATTACAAAGCTGTCATCATCAAGACAGTATGGTATTGGCACAAAAACAGACACATAGATCAATGGAACAGAATAGAGAGCCCAGAAATAGACCCTCAACTCTATGGTCAACTAATCTTCGACAAAGCAGGAAAGAATATCCAATGGAAAAAAGACAGCCTCTTCAACAAATGGTGTTGGGAAAATTGGACAGCCACATGCAGAAAAATGAAATTGGACCATTTCCTTACACCACACACGAAAATAGACTCAAAATGGATGAAGGACCTCAACGTAAGAAAGGAATCCATCAAAATCCTTGAGGAGAACACAGGCAGCAACCTCTTCGACCTCAACTGCAGCAACTTCTTCCTAGGAAAAATGCCAAAGGCCAGGGAAGCAAGGGCAAAAATGAACTATTGGGACTTCATCAAGATCAAAAGCTTTTGCACAACAAAGGAAACAGTTAACAAAACTAAAAGACAACTGATATAATGGGAGAAAATATTTGCAAATGACATATCAGATAAAGGGCTAGTAACCAAATTCTATAAAGAGCTCAGAAAACTCAACACCCAAAGAACAAATAATCCAATCAAGAAATGGGCAGAGGACATGAACAGACATTTCTGCAAAGAAGACATCCAGATGGCCAACAGGCACATGAAAAAATGCTGGCGAGGATGTAGAGAAAGGGGAACCCTTTTACACTGTTGGTGGGAATTCATGCTGGTGCAACCACTCTGGAAAACAGCCTGGAGGTTCCTCAAAAAATTGAAAATAGCGCTACCTTATGACCCAACAATTGCACTACTGGATATTTACCCTAAAGATACAAACGTAGTGATCCGAAGGGGCATGTGCACCCGAATGTTTATAGCAGCAACGTCCACAATATCCAAGTTATGGAAAGAATCTAGATGTCCATCAATAGATGAATGGATAAAGAAGAAGTGGTATGTATATACAATGGAATACTATGCAGCCATCAAAAGAAATGAAATCTTGCTATCTGTGATGACATGGATGGAACTAGAGGGTATTATGCTTAGGGAAATAAGTCAATCAGAGAAATACAACTATCATATGATCTCCCTGATATGAGGAAGTGGAGATGCAACGGGGGTGGGGGTTAAGGGGGTAGGAAAAGAATAAATGAAACAAGATGTGATCAGGAGGGAGACAAACCAAAAGAGACTCTTAATGTCATAAAACAAACTGAGGGGGGTTGGGGGTAGGGGTGTTGGGAGAGGATGTGGAGAAAGGGGAACACTCCTACACTGTTGGTGGGAATGCAAGCTAGTGCAACCACTCTGGAAAAGAGCATGGAGGTTCCTCAAAAAGCTGAAAATAGAGCTACCCTATGACCCAGCAATTTCACTACTGGGTATTTACCCTAAACATACAAATGTAATGATCCGAAGGAGCACATGCACCAGAATGTTTCTTGCAGCAATGTCCACAATAGCCAAACTATGGAAAGAACCTAGATGTCCATCAACAGATGAATGGATAAAGAAGATGTGGTATATATATACAATGGGATACTATGCAGCCATCAAAAGAAATGAAATCTTGCCATTTATGATGACAGGGATTGAACTAGAGGGTATTATGCTTAGGGAAATAAGTCAATCAGAGAAAGACAACTATCATATGATCTCCCTGATATGAGGAAGTGGAGATGCAATGTGGGGGGCTTGAGGGGTTGGAAAAGAATAAATGAAAGAAGATGGGATCGGGAGGGAGACAATCCATAAAAGACTCTTAATCTCGCAAAACAAACTGATGATTGCTGGGGGGAGTGGGAGGAGGAAGAGGGTGGTGGAGTTATGGACATTGGGGAGGGTATGTGCTATGGTGAGTGCTGTGAAATGTGTAAACCTGGTGATTCGCAGACCTGTACCGCTGGGGATAAAAATACATTATATGTTTGTAAAAAAAATAATTAAAAAATAGTTTAAAAAAATAAGGGCAATCATCGCTCAACTGCTCATATTTGTGGTTCTCTCTGTTGATTTTCTTGGCCTCTCTGGATAAGTTTGACTGGATATTAATGAGCTCAAGAGGTTCATCTACGAATCATTAAAGGACTTATCTACTGATTATTTTCTTAATGCAAACGATTCAGCCCCAGTTCATCCTTTTCCATCTTTTTTTAGGTGCTACTTCCACCTGTAAACTCCCTTAATTAACTATGAATAAATCAATGTCTAATACATACTATTTATAATGGTCCATATTGATGAATATAGAGGTTCTGCAGCAGGGACTATATGACTAGTGGTATTTGGGTGTTGGAGGGTCCAGTCTAGGTGGCCCTCAGGGGGCTTTTGAACTTAATGAGGTTGGTTTTCCATAAGTGTAGTGCAAGGGTGAAGGAGATGAGGTTTTCAGAGGGAAGTAGAAGGAAGTGGCTGGATAGAAGCATGCATAGGGTTATTGCTAGATAATCTTAAAGTCCCTTGATATAAACCCAGAGACACAGTAATCTGAGAAGTAGTTAAAATAGTGGTAAGGTTTCCCCCACTTTAGTGGGAATAATTTGAATATGTTTATGGGTAGGGAAGCAGACAGAGGAGAGAAGGTGGGTGATAAAAGTATAGTGAGAGAGTGGTTAATAATAAAGTATGGTACAAAGTGGATAGGGGAGAGGAATGAGGCTCACGCTCCCCTCATCTCCACCAAGAGGAAAGGCCAGGATGGGCGGAGAGAGAGAGAAACTTACAGGGTAAGGAAAAGAGGTGGAAGGGCTTCATAACTTAAATAATCTTTTTTTTCTGGATGATAAGGAGAGGGGTCCATTTTCTTGGACTGACAAATAGGTGCCAAAGTAAGGACTTTAGGAAAGAGGTAGAAGTTTTGAATAGCTGTGAAGGAAGTATGGGGAAAATATTTCATTGGGAAGCAGATAAAATGTTTCATTTATTGCTTTAGAACAGTGGTATTCAAAATTGAATGAGCATCAGAATCATCCCGAAGAGATTGTTAAAACAGATTTCTGGGCCTGCCTCTGGAAATTTCTGATTCATTAGGTCTGGGGTGGGACTAGATAATTACATTTCAAATAAGTTTTCCAGTGATGATGATATTGCTGGTTAAAAACCTGAATTAAGGGCGCCTGGGTGGCTCAATGGGGCCCCTGCTTTCAGCTTGGGTCCTGATCCCGGAGTCCTGGGATCAAGCCCTGCATCGGGCTCTCTG
This sequence comes from Taxidea taxus jeffersonii, assembly GCA_003697995.1. NCBI lineage: Eukaryota > Metazoa > Chordata > Mammalia > Carnivora > Mustelidae > Taxidea > Taxidea taxus. The sequence goes on along the minus strand of RCUC01088187.1, from coordinate 2,893 downwards.
CTCAGCGGGGAGCCTGCTTCCTCCTCTCTCTCTGCCTGCCTCTCTGCCTGCTTGTGGTCTCTGTCTGTCAAATAAATAAATAAAATATCTTTTAAAAAACCTGAATTAAAGTTCTTGAACCGATTGCTGTTTTCTGGCTGTATGATTACGAGCAAGTTCCCTGGTTTCCCTATATCTTAGTTTCTTATCCGAAAAATAAGGATGATAATCACAATACCTCTCTTATAAGGCTGTTGTGAAAATTAAATTAGTTAAGAAACATAAAACACCCCTAGGTGTTTTATATTTATCAGGGTCTGATAATAGCTTGACTGTACTCAAAATTAGTCCAAGAAGACTGAACATTTTTCTGGCAACCTCTCCTCCCTGCCCTATCCTCATATCTACATTCAATGCCTAAGACTGCCTTTACCTCACTCCTAGGTGCTGACTGCTTTCTAGGGAATTTCTGGAGATGCCAGCTCCCTGAGGCTAATTTAAAACTCTGTGTCTTCTACACTTAAGCCTGCATCTACTTCATCCTTAGATCATCTATTAGAATTATTCCAGAGCAGACTGAAAGCCCCAGCCTGCACTTAGCCTTGAGACTTGCCATGAGGGGCCAATTTTCAACTTACTGAAGGGTAACACAACCAAGGCCTGAAAGCCCTACTGAAGAGAAGTCTTGAGAAATGGCTTGAGGGAAACCTTAGGTCTAAACTTTCTCTTGAAAGTATCACTCTGAATCCAGACAGGCTAGAGAATGACCATGGCTGCCCTACTCCATGCTTAAACATAATATTAGTAAAGATAAATGGAAGAAGAAAGTATTATCTGGAGCCCTGGACACTGACTTGACTCTTCACTGTGATTATTAGAAAAATTTTCCTTACAGTGGCCATAAATCTGTTGGTCTGTACATTTTAGCCATAGGTCCTTACTTTGCCCTCTTTAGATATATAAATCTCGTTTGCTCCTTCTAGCCTATGACAGCCCTTCAGATATTGGCTGAAGTGACCACACCTTCCTGAATCTTCTAAAACCAAAGAACACAGTGATAGTGGAGTGGCAGTGCAGTGGGTGTCTGGATAACTCACCAATACTAAGGAGAATAAGAATATTAGAACCTGCCCTCTTTTTTAAAATATTTTATTTATTTATTTGACAGAGATCACAAGTAGGCAGAGAGACAGGCAGAGAGAGTGGGGGGAAAGCAGGCTCCCCACTGAGCAGAGAGCCCGACTCAAGGCTCGACCCCAGGACCCTGAGATCATGACCTGAGCTGAAGGCAGAGGCTTTAACTCAATGAGTCACCCAGGCGCCCCAGACACTAGATAAATCTCACATGATTATGAATCTTCTATATGATTATGTATCCCTTAATGTTGTCACTCACAGCAATAACTTTTAGCATTTATTTATTTATTTATTTTCATCCAGACGTATCATGCTGCAGATTTTTTTTCTTGGAAATTAAAGCAAGCTAAACAATCTTGATATTTTACACAAATCATGCTGTAAAGTCCTCCTATAAGTAGGATTTTAGAGCGAACTATCTAAACCTTTTTTACATTCTCAGTGATAATTTTTTTAGCCCCACCAGGCTCTTTGTAAGTATGAAGTAGCATTATGCAGTGAAAAGAGCTTTGTGTAGGGACACCTGGGTGGCTCAGTGGTTTAAGCCTCTGCCTTCAGCTCAGGTCATGATCTCAGGGTCCTGGGATCGAGTCCCACATCGGGCTCTCTGCTCAGCAGGGAGCCTGCTTCCCCCTCTCTCTCTGCCTATCTCTCTGCCTACTTGTGATCTCTCTCTCTGCCAAATAAATAAATAAGATTTTTTTAAAAGAGCTTTGGGTAGTCTTAGAAAACTCAGATTCAAATCTCAACACCTCTGCTTAGCAATGTTGTACTCATTTGGAGGTCAGTGTTTTATGTAACCATTTTTTCTTTTAAAGTTTTAATTAAATTGCAGTTCATTATCATACAGTGCAATGTTAGTCCATTTTTTTCATTTTAAGAAATGAAGATAGGGTGCCTGGGTGGCTCAGTGGGTTAAGCCTCTGCCTTCGGCTCAGGTCATGATCCCAGGGTCCTGGGATAGAGCCCCGCATTGGGCTCTCTGCTCCACAGGGACCTTGCTTCCCCTCTCTCTGCCTGCCTCTCTGCCTACTTGTGATCTCCGTCTGTCAAATAAATAAATAAAATCTTTAAAAAAAAAGAAATGAAGCTAATAATCCCCAGATAATGGAAGTACTCTAGTGTTGTGAGGTAACCTTAAATTGTCCATCAGGATGCCTGCATAAAGTACACATTCAAGAGATTGCATTTCTGAACTTTCCAATTAGTAAACTGACATAATAGTAATACTGCTTTCCTGTGGGTATAAAGATTAGATGAGTTTTGTACATGTGCACAGAACTCTAAAGGATTATACTACCCAATATTTTAAAGTAATAGTATTAACAAATACATGTGTAGAAGAGTCAAGAGTTGCACAGCCTTCTGGTCAGTGTGTATGCTGAGCTTCCAAGCTTCAGCCTGTGGAAGTAGTACAAGAAAGACACAGGGGTTTGTCTACTTGCCTCAGTCAAAATTACAAATTTCTCTCAAAGGAGGTTTGAGTTGGGCAAAATAAATAAAAACAGAAACTAGTAAAAAAATAGACTAATAAGTGTAGACAAAAGGGTGGAAAAATTAGTTGGGGGACAAAAGATTAATAACTATAGTCATCATTATAACTATCATCCTAACAGATCTCAGTTGTTAAATTCCTGTATCTGGAACTGGGTTAGGAAGCCCATAATGTTCCTCTTTAATTCCCATCTGCCTTTTTTTCTTTTCATATTTTCTTTCTTTTTTTTTTTTTTACTTTATTTAAGCTTTATTTAAACATATGATGTAACCCCACCCCCCT
>ML096470.1:49034-76191 GCA_003697995.1 Taxidea taxus jeffersonii | reverse complement strand
ATTTTCAACTTTTTGAGGAACCTCCATGCTGTTTTCCAGAGTGTTTGCACCTGCTTGCATTCCCACCAACAGTGTAGGAGGGTTCCCCTTTTTCCACTTCCTCTCCAACACTTGTTGTTTACTTTCTTGTTCATTTTGGCCATTCTAACTGGTGTAAGGTGGTATCTCAGTGTGGTTTTGATTTGAATTTCGCTGATGCCTAGTGATGTGGAGCACTTTTTCATGTGTCTGTTGGCCATCTGGATGTCTTCTTTGCAGAAATGTCTGTTCATGTCCTCTGCCCATTTCTTGATTGGATTATTTGTTCTTTGGGGGTTGAGTTTGATAAGTTCTTTATAGATTTTAGATACTAGCGCTTTATCTGATATGTCATTTGCAAATATCTTCTCCCATTCTGTCAGTTGTCTTTTGGTTTTGTTAACTGTTTCCTTTGCTGTGCAAAAGCTTTTGATCTTGATGAAGTCCCAATAGTTCATTTTTGCCCTTGCTTCCCTTGCCTTTGGTGATGTTCCTAGGAAGAAGTTGCTGTGGCTGAGGTCGAAGAGGTTGCTGCCTGTGTTCTCCTGAAGGATTCCTTTCTCACGTTTAGGTTCTTCATCCATTTTGAGTCTATTTTCATGTGTGGTGTAAGGAAATGGACCAGTTTCATTCCTCTGCATGTGGCTGTCCAAGTTTGCCAACACCATTTGTTGAAGAGGCTGTCTTTTTTCCATTGGACATTCTTTCCTGCTTTGTTGAAGATTAGTTGACCATAGAGTTGAGGGTCTATTTCTGGGCTCTCTATTCTGTTCCATTGATCTATGTGTCTGTTTTTATGCCAGTACCATACTGTATTGCTGATTACAACTTTGTAATAGAGCTTGAAGTATGGAATTGTGATGCTGCCAACTTTGGTTTTCTTTTTCAACATTCCTCTGGTTATTTTGGGTCTTTTCTGGTTTCATATAAATTTTAGGGTTATTTGTTCCATTTCCTTGAAAAAAATAGATGGGATTTTGATAGGGATTGCATTAAGTGTGTAGATTGCTTTAGGTAGCAAAGACATTTTCACAATATTTGTTCTTCCAATCCATGAGCATGGAACATTTTTCCATTTCTTTGTGTCTCCTCAATTTCTTTCATGAGTACTTTATAGTTTTCTGTGTATAGATTCTTTGCCTCTTTGGTTAGGTTTATTCCTAGGTATCTTATGGTTTTGGGTGCAATTGTAAATGGGATGGACTCCTTAATTTCTCTTTCTTCTGTCTTGTTGTTAGTATAAAGAAATGCAACTGATTTCCATGCATTGATTTTATATCCTGACACTTTACTGAATTCCTGTACAAGTTCTAGCAGATTTGGAGTGGAGTCTTTTCGGTTTTCCACGTAAAATATCATATCTATCATCTGCAAAGAGTGAGAGTTTGACTTCTTCTTTGCTGATTTGGATGCCTTTTGTTTCTTTTTTCTTGTCTGATTGCCAAGGCTAGGACTTCTAGAACTATGTTGGATAGCAGTGTTGATAATGGGCATCCCTGCCATGTTCCTGACCTTAGGAGGAAAACTCTCAGATTTTCCCCCATTCAGAATGACATTTGCTGTGGGTTTTTCATAGATGGCTTTGATCATATTGAGGTATGTGCCCTCTATCCCTACACTTTGAAGAGTTTTGATCAGGAAGGGATGCTGTACTATGTCAAATGCTTTTCCAGCATCTATTGAGAGTATCATATGTTTCTTGTTCTTTCTTTTATTAATGTATTGTATCACATTGATTGATTTGTGGGTGTTGAACCAAACTTGCAGAATAAATCCCACTTGGTCGTGGTGAATAATCCTTTTAATGTACCGTTGGATCCTATTGGCTAGTATTTTGGTCAGAATTTTTGCATCTGTGTTCATCGAGGATAGTGGTCTGTAATTCTCTTTTTTGATGGGATCCTTGTCTGGTTTTGGGATCAAGGTGATGCTGGCCTCATAAAATGAATTTGGAAGTTTTCCTTCCATTTCTACTTTTTAGAATAGTTTCAGGAGAATAGGAATTAATTCTTCTTTAAATGTTTGGTAGAATTCCCCTGGGAAGTCGTCTGGCCCTGGGCTTTTTGATAACTGTTTCAATCTTCTTACTGATTATGGGTCTGTTCAGGTGTTCTATTTCTTCCTGGCTCGGTTTTGGCAGTTTATATGTCTCTAGGAATGCATCCGTTTCTTCCAGATTGTCAAATTTGTTGGCGTAGAGTTGCTCATAATATGTTCTTATAATTGTTTGTATTTCTTTGGTGTTGGTTGTGATCTCTCCTCTTTCATTCATGATTTTATTTATTTGGGTCCTTTCTCTTTTCTTTTTGATAAGTCTGGTTATTTCTCTTCTCCTGCGGGTTTAGGCTTTCTTTGTTGTTCTTTCTCAAGCTCCTTTAGGTGTAGGGTTAGGTTGTGTATTTGAGACCTTTCTTGTTTCTTGAGAAAGGCTTATATCACTACATATTTTCCTCTCAGGACCACCTTTGCTGTGTCCCACAGATTTTGGACCATTGTGTTTTCATTATCATTTGTTTCCATGATTTTTTTTCAATTCTTCTTTAATTTCCTGGTTGACCCATTCATTCTTTAGAAGGATGCTGTTTAGTCTCCATGTTTTTGGGTTCTTTCCAAATTTCCTCTTGTGATTGAGTTCTAGCTTCAGAGCATTGTGGTCTGAAAATATGCAGGGAATGATCCCAATCTTTTGATACCAGTTGAGACCTGATTTACAACCCAAAATGTGATCTATTCTGGAGAATGTTTCATGAGCATTAGAGAAGAATGTGCATTCTCTTGCTTTGGGATGGAATGTTCTGAATATATCTGTGATGTCCATCTGGTCCAGTGTGTCATTTAAGGCCTTTATTTCCTTGTTGATCTTTTGCTTGGATTATCTGTCCATTTCAGTGAGGGAAGTGTTAAAATCCCCTACTATTATTGTGTTATTGTCAATGTGTTTCTTTGATTTTGTTATTAATTGGTTTATATAGTTGCCTGCTCTCATGTTAGGGGCATAGATATTTAAAATTGTTAGATCTTCTTGTTGGACAGACCCTTTGAGTATAATATAGTGTCCTTCCTCATCTCTTATTATAGTCTTTGGCTTAACTTCTAATTGATCTGATATACGGATTGCCACCCAGCTTTCTTTTGATGTCCATTAGCATGGTAAATTGTTTTCCACCCCCTCACTTTCAATCTGGAGGTGCCTTCGGGTCTAAAATGAGTTTCTTGTAGGCAGCATATTGCTGGGTTTTGTTTTTTTATCCATTGAAAGATACATTTTTATTGACATCATGTTGTCTGTGAAGTCCTTGTTTTTATGGATGGTCTCTGTAAATTTTTGTTCCATGACACTCTTGGTTTCCAGAAGCTACTCTTAAGTCTTCGATAATTCCAATATCTAAATCATATAGGGTGTAGAATATGTTGATTGGTTTTCCCTTGAGAACTGGTCACATTTTCCTTTTTCTGTGTATGTTAAGTATTTTTGCATTGTATCCTGGGCATTGTTAAATATCTGTCATGTAAACTGTATGTCACACTATAATCCTCTAGAGAATTTTTTTAGAAGTTACTCATCCAAGTTAGGGTCAGAACACAAATTTAGACCCTACCTTCTGTGATGGTGATTCTAATTTCAGTTCAATTCCGAGTCATTGGTTTGCTGTTTTATTTCTGTTCTCTGCATGTGCCACTCAGGTGTTTGACCATTGGGTAGTAGTTTACTTTTTAAAGATTTATTTATTTATTTTAGAGAAAAAAAGAGTGCATGATCGGGGGAGGAGCAGGGTGGGGAGAGAGAGAGTCTCAAGCAGACTCCCCACTGAGCATGGAGGCTGATGCAGGGCTTGATCTTACCACCCTGAGATCATGACATTAGCCAAAACCAAGAGTGAGATACTCAACTGCCTAAACCCCCACCTGCCCTGGGCATAGTTTAAATCTTAGTGCATTCCTCATGCCCTTTATTATGATCTTTTGGGTCTTCCCTGCTCCTGTAGAGCTTAGGGATGAGCATAGGACTTATATGGTTCATTCACAAAATTAGATTATTTTCTCTAGCTCTCTTATATACAGAATTTCCTTCATGAGCCCACTCTTGAGCCCATGGTGCCCCCTTTTGTAGTTCCTCTTACCAGAAAGACAGAGCATCCCTTGGATATTTGGTTGCTTACTCAGCCATCACTGCCATACCCATCTGTGACTGGGCAAAGCTGCTTAACAAAACAAAACAAAACTCCACAGAATTACATCCTCCTCTTTGGCTCAAATAGTCCCTATTATGGTTACTTCGCCTAGTAATACAGGGTTTTTGTTCAGATTTTCACCAATCATGTCAATATGCTGCTGTACAGCTCTGACACTGGGATCCACCCTCAGGAAAAATCTGCAAGAGAAAAAATATATATAGCATCCACCTTGTCGCGGGTCCCTTTTCTAAGTTTTAACTCCCTTTCACAGTCTACCTGCCTTGATTATTTTCAGTCTTCAGGTACTTGGTTTTTTAATTTTGTCCATCATTTTTAGTTGTTTATTAGAAGAACAGATAGGCAATAGTTGGCTTATTCTATTTTGGCCAGAACTGGAATTTGTCCTTTTCTTGTAAAGTATCTGTATATTTATATATTAAGTTGGTTTCTTATAAACAATAAATACTTTCGCTTGGGCTTTTTTTTTTAATCCAGTCTGACAATATATGGCTTTCAATTTGAATGTTTAGATGATTTTCATTTAGTGCAATTATGGTTATGTTTGGATTTGAATCTACCATTTTGGTATTTGGATTCTATTTGTTCCATTTGGTCTTCAGTTGTTGTTGTTGTTGTTGTTGTTTCCTCTCTATTCTTGCCTTCTTTTGGAGTAACTGAATTTTTTTGAATGATCACTTTATCTCCGTTATTGTTTTATTAGCTATACACCTTTGTTTTCAGTGGTTGCAGTAGGATGTTCTTATTACAACCTCCCTTAATGTGATATTACACTATTTTACATACTGTAAGAACCATATACTTTATTTTGCCTTTTCCATTCTTTGTGCTATTGTTGCCATCTATACATTTTACTTTTAAACCCCACAAAGCATTGTTATTATTTTTACTTTAAACAGTCATTTATCTCTTAAGGAGATTTTTTAAATGACAGAAGGTCTACATTTGGCATTTATGGCACCCTGTATTCCTTTTTTTTTTTTTTTGCCTCTACATCTGTATTCCTTTCTTTAAATCAAAGTTTGTTTGTGGAATAATTTTTCTTCTACTTGAAGAGCTTCATTTATTTTTTTATAGTTTAGGTCTGCTGCTGATTGAATCTCCACTTTTATTTGCCGAAAAAGTCTTTATATAGTGCTCAATTTTGAAAGACAACTTCACTGGATAAAAAATTCCAGGTTGACAGATTTTTATTTCATCACTTTAGAGATGTCACTCCACTGCCTTCTAAATAGCATAATTTCTGATGAGATGTCTGTGATTATTCTTACCTTTGTTTCTATATAATACAGCTTTAATTTGAATGCTTTTAGCATTTTTCTCTTTATGACTAGTTTAGTGGAATCACATTATGGACACTTTCATGTGGTTCTCTTTTTGAGTATCTTACTTGAGATTTGTTGACCTTAAATTTTCAGGCTTATCATTTTTAATAAATTGAAAAATTTTGGCTATTATTATTGTTTCCTGTATCTTATTGGTAGTCCAATTATCTACTCATTTTTTATAATTTTTAGTCATCTTGATCTTGGTGTTTCATTTGGGATAGTTTCTATTGCTTAGTCTTCAAGTGTACTGATCTTTTTCTTCAGTATCTAATTTATTGTTAATCTCATTCAGTATTCTTTTCATTATAGATATATATTTTTATAGATATATTTTTAATCTTTAGACATTCTATTTTTTATTTCTGTAAAGTCAGTATGATGTCCCTTATTTCTTTCCTGATTCTACTGATTTGATTATTCTCTCTGTTTTGATTTGTCAGTCTAGCTTGAAGTTTCTTAGTTTTTTATGTCTTTAAAATAATCAACTTTTGGTTTTATTTATTTTTCCCTATTATTTTTCTATTCATATTTGAGTACTCTCCATTCAAATCTTTATTATTCCTTTCCTCTGCTTGCTTTGGGTTTAGTTTGCTCTTTTTCCAGTGTCTTAAGCTAAGTTATTGATTTGGGATGTTTTTAATATAGACCCAATCTATAAATTTGTACATATTAATTTAGCTATATCCCATAAGTTTGATATGTCATGTCTTCATTTTTATACATCTCAAAATATTTTCTAATTTCCACTGTAATTTCTCCATTGATCTTTTGATCATTTAAAAGTGTGTTCTTTATTTCCCACATATTTGTGAATTTCCCAAATTTCTCTTACTGATTTCTAATTTCATTCCATTGTAGTCAGAGAAGATTATTTGCATGATTAATGTCATGATTTGCATGATTAAATTATTTAAATTTATTGATGCTTATTTTATGGCCTACCATCTAACCTGGGGATGTTCCATGTACATTTGACAAGAGGTTATATTCTATTTTGGGATGGAGTGTTCTATTCATTTCTGTTTTGTCTATTTGGTTTGTAGTTTTGTTCAGGTCTTCTGTATCTTTGTTGATCTTCTGCCCAGTTGTTTTAGTCCTTACTGAAAATGAGATATTGATGGTATTGCCTATTACTGTTGAATTGCCTGTTTCCCCTTCAACTGTGTCAGATTTTGCTTCATGTATTTTGGAGCTCTGTTGTTAGGACATACATGGTTTATGATTGTTATGTTTTCATGATGGGTTGACCTTTTTATCATTATACAATGTCACTGCTCATCTTTAGTAAATTTTTAAGATTTTATTTATTCATTTGACAGAGATCACAAGTAGGCAGAGAAGCAGGCAGAGAGAAAGGGAAGCAGGCTCCCTGCTAAGAAGAGAGCCTGACACGGGGATTGATCCCAGGACCCTGAGATCATGACCTGAGCTGAAGGTAGAGGCTTTAACCCACTGAGCCACCCAGGTGCCCCCTTTAGTAATTTTTTTGTTCTAAAAATCTATTTTTTGTTATTATAGCCGCTCCAACGTTCTTATACTTGCTGTTTGCCTGATATATCTTTTTTCCATTCTTCTATTTTAAACCACCTTATATATTGAATCTAAAGTATATATCAAACTCAACACCCCCAAATCCAATAAATCCAGTTAAGAAATGGGCAGAAGACATGAACAGATATTTTTCCAGAGAAGTACAAATGGCCAACAGACAGATGAAAAAATGCTCACCAACACTTGTCATCAGGGAAATTCAATCAAAACCACAGTAAGATACCACCTCACACCAATCACAACAATGGCTAAAATTAACAACTCAGGAAACAACAGATGTTGGTGAGGATGTGTAGAAAGAGAATCCACCTTACACTGTTGGTGGGAATGCGAACTAGTAGATCTGTTCTGGAAAATAGTATGGAGGTTCCTCAAAAAGTTAAAACTAGAGCCACCCTATGACCCAGCAATTGCACTACTAGGTATTTATCCAAAGGATACAAACTTATTGATTCACAGGGGCACATTCATCCCAGTGTTTACAGAAGCAATGTCCACAATAGCCAAAATATGGAAAGAGCTCAGATGCTCATTGACAGATGAATGGATAAATATATAGTATAGATACACAATGAAATATTACTCAACCATCAAAAAAATGAAATCTTGCCATTTGCAACAACATGGATGGAACTAGAGGGTGTCATGCTAGGTGAAATAAGCTGCTCAGAGGAAGACAAAATAGCATATGATTTCACTAATATGTGGAATTTAAGAAACTAAACAGATGAACATAGGGGAAGAGAAGGAAAAAAAGATGAAAAAAGAGAGGGAGGTAAACCATAAAAGACTCTTTACTATAGGAAAGAAACTGAGGGTTGCTGGAGGGGAAGTGGGTGGAGGATGGGGTAATTGGGTGACAGGTATTAAGGAGGGCACTTGAAGTAATGAGCACTGGGTGTTATATGCAACTGATGAATGACTAAATTCTGCTTCTGAAACTAATAAAGCAGTATATGTTCATTAAATTGAATTTAAATTAAAAATCTTAAAAATTAAAAATTAAATTAAAAAATAATGTATATGTCCTCGGACAGCATATAATTGAATCTTATTTTTTAATACAGTATGATAATCTCTGACTTTTGATTGGATTGTTTAAATCATATTTAATGTTCTTATTGATGTAGTTGAATTTATATCTGTCACTTTACTTTTAGTTTTCTATGTTGTCTAATTTTTCTCTCTATTTGTGTTTTGATGCTTTCTTTTGATTAAAATAACATTTTCTAGCATAATAGTTTAATATTATTATTTTTCCACTATATTTTTACTTTCCTGCTTTTTGCTCTACAGTTTTTAATTACATTTAGTTTATCATAATCTAGTTCACATTTTTACCAACTTAATTCATGTGAGAGATGGACACCTTACCCTTGTATAGCTCTATCCTGCCTTCCCACTTTTGTGCTAATGTTGTTATATATCTGTATGTGACAAATCCAACAATATCTTATATTTACTATGTTATAATTTATATTTTTAAAGAAGCTGAGAGAATAACAGCAAGGAAGTATATCTTTATAAAGTCTATCATGTTAATCTTTCTATTACTGTTCTGATTTGCTTCAGTTTTTCCTATAGATTCAAGTCACCATTGGGTTTCATTTCCTTACTTCAATACAGCTTGTTCTCACCCAGCTCCTTGGTGCTGCTATTGCCAAACTTATAATATTTCTATATGGTATATGACAATTTCATAAGACACATATATTTTCATATAAGTAAATTAAAAGAAATGAGAAAAATATACATTTGAGTATCTTTTATAATTATGGAATTACCTTTACCAGTGTTGTATGCTTTTATATTGTATGATCAAATTATCTTCAGGGTCACTTTATTTCAGCCTAAATAACTTCTTTTAACATTTCTTGTCAGTCAGATTTGCTAGCAACAAATTCTCTCAGTCTTTGTTTTTCTGAGAATGCTTTGTTTTACCTTCATTTTTGAAAGATCGTTTTTCTGGATAGAAGATTCTGGTTAACATTTTTTTTCCTTCAATACTTTAAAAATATCATCCTACTGCTTTTCAACCACGATTGTTTTTGATAGTACTTCAACCGTTAATCTTATTGGGTTCCCTTGTGTGTGATGAGTTGTTTATCTCGTGCTGCTTTCAGGATTTTAACTTTCTCTGTTTTGACATTTTTGCTATTATCTGTGTGGGTGTGGATCTCTTTATCTTTATATTTTTTAGGGTTTATTGAACTTTTTGCACATGTAAGTTAGTGTTTTTCACCTAATTTGGGGAGTTTTTCAGCTATCATTATTTCTAATATTTTTCTGCCTTTTTCTAGCTCATTCTATTACTCTCTTACATATTTGTTGGCTTATTTAATGCCGTTCTGCATTGTTCTGATGTTTGGTTCATTTTCTCTGTTCTTTGGGTTGCACAGTTTACTAGTCTGTCTTCAAGTTCACTGATTCTTTCTTCTGCCTATAAAATCTATATGTAACTCCTCTACTGAATTTTTCACTTCAATTATTATAATTTTAAACTCAAGAATTTCCATTTGGGTTTCAGAAATTCTACTTATTTAGATTCTGCATTTGATGTGGCATTGTTTTTTTGTGTTTTTTTTTTCCAATTTAAATTTTAGTTAGTGAACATACATTGCAATATTGGTTTCAGGAGTAGAATTCAGTGATTTATCACCTACATACAACACCCAGTGCTCATCACAAGTGGCTTCTTTGATACCCATCACCCATCTCGCCCATTCCCCATGATATAGCACTGTTATGATAGCTTCCTTTATTTCTTTAAGAATTGTTTCCTTTAGTTTTTTAAAACACAATAAAAGTATCTGCTTTGAAAATTTTATTTGCTAAATCCAATATCTGAGCCCACTTAAAGACCCTTTCTATTGCCTACTTTTTCCCCCTCTGTATGAATCATACTTTACTGTTTCTTTGTACATCTTGTATTTTTTTTTTGCTATTGTTGAAAACTGGACATTTTACATGATTTATTGTAGAAAAATGAATATGGATTATAGCCCCCCACTTCCCAGGCTGTCTTTTGCTGTCTTTTGTTGATTGTTTTGTAACTTGGCTGTACTAGTTCATTAAAATCTATTTCCCTCACTGTGTCAAGCCTCTGATATCTCCTCAGAGGGTACAGTATTGGTGCGTGTATAGTCACCTTGGTATGGTAATGGTTTTGGCAGAGCATATTTGACTATCTCTTCCTTTGGTCTCTCTGTTGGCTATCTCTATTGGTACAATCAGCTATTACCACCATTAATTGCTATCTGGCTGTTTTATTGTTTTTGACAATGTCCTGGGGCACAAGGTTCCATCTGATTGAATTAAATTCAGGCCCTTTTGCAGGGTAGTTTGTTTGTTTGATTAAGATATTTATCTGCAAAAAAAGAGATATTTTTCTGCTTATTTTTAAAGATTTTGTTCATTTATATGAGAGAGTGGGGAAGGGGCAGAGAGCGAGGGAGAGAGACATACTCCCCACTAAGAAGCCCAGTGTGGGGTTCAATTGCAGGATCCTGAGATCATGAGCTAAGCCAAAGTCAGATGTTTAATTGAGCCACCCAGACATCCCTTATTTATTTATTTATTTATTTATTTATTTATTTATTTATTTTAGAGAGAGAGAGAGAGAGAGAGACCAGGAGAGGGAGGGATGCAGGAAGAGGGAAAGAGAGTCTCAAGTAGACTCCACACTGAGTATGGAGCCCAATGTGGTGGTCAAAATCCTGAGATCACGTCCTGGACCAAAACCAAGAGTCAGATGTCCAACCAACTGTGCCATTGAGGCACCCCTGCATGGGTAGTTTTGATACCAATATCGAGATTTATTCTGACCCAGTTTTGGGTGTAATTGTAGATTGGATCAACTCCTTAATTTCTCTTCCCTCTGTCTTGGTGGTGTATAGAAATGCAACTGATTTCTGTGCATTGATTTTATATCCTGACACTTTACTGAATTCCTGTGTGAGTTCTAGCAGTTTTGGAGTGGAGTCTTTTGGGTTTTCCACATAAAGTATTATATCATCTTCAAAGAGTGAGAGTTTGACTTCTTTGCTGATTTGGTGCCTTTAATTTCTTTTTTGTTGTCTAATTGCTGAGGCTAGGATTTCAAGTACTATGTTGAATCACAGTGGACATCCCTACTGTGTTCCTGATCTTAGTGGAAAAGCTCTGTTTTCCCCATTGAGAATGATATTCACTGTGGGCTTTACATGGATGGTTTTGATGATATTGAGGAATGTACCCTCTATCCCTACACTTTGAAGAGTTTTGATCAAGAAAGTATGCTTTACTTTGTCAAATGCTTTTTCAGCATCTATTGAGAGTATTGTATGGTTCTTGTTCTTTATTTTATGAATGTATTCTATCACATTGATTCATTTGTGGATGTTGAACCAACCTTGCAGCCCTGGAATAAATCCCATTTGGTTGTGGTGAATAATCCTTGTACTATTGATCCAATGTACTGTTGGATCCTATTAGCTAGTATTTTGGTGAGAATTTTTGCATCTGTGTTCATCAAGGATATTGGTCCTTTTCTTTTTTGATGGGATCCTTGTCTGGTTTGGGGATGAAGGTAATGCTCCCCTCATAAAATGAGTTTGGAAGTTTTCCTTCTATTTCTATTTTTTGGAACAGTTTCAGGAGAATAGGAATTAATTCTTCTTTAAGTATTTGGTAGAATTCCCCTGGGAAGCCATCTGGCCCTGGGCTATTGTTTGTTGGGAGATTTTTGATGACTGCTTCAATCTCCTTATTGGTTATGGGTTGGTTCAGGTTTTTTATTTCTTCCTGGTTCAGTTTTGTTAGTTTATATTTCTCTAGGAATGCATCCATTTCTTCCAGATTGTCAGATTTGCTGGCATATAGTTGCTAATAATATGTTCTTATAATTGTTTGTATTTCTTTGGTGTTGGTTGTGATCTCTCCTCTTTCATTCCTGATTTTATTTATTTGGGTCCTTTTTCTTTTCTTTCTGATAAGTCTGGCCAGGGGGTTATCAATCTTATTATTTCTTTCAACAAACCAGCTCCTAGTTTCATTGATTTGTTCTATTGTGTTTTGGTTTCTATTTCATTGATTTCTGCTCTGATCTTTATTATTTCTCTTCTCCTGCTGTGTTTAGGCTTTCTTTGTTGTTCTTTCTTGAGCTCCTTTAGGTGTAGGGTTAGGTTGTGTATTTGAGACCTTTCTTGTTTCTTAAGAAAGGCTTGTATGGCAGTATAATTTTCTCTCAGGACCACCTTTGCTGTTTCCCACAGATTTTGAACAGATGTGTATTCATTATCATTTGTTTCCATGAATTTTTTCAATTCTTATTTAATTTCCTGGTTGACCCATTCATTCTTTAGTAGGATGCTCTTTAGCCTCCATGTATTTGAGTTCTTTCCAACTTTCCTCTTGTGATTGAGTTCTAGCTTCAGAGCATCGTGTTCTGAAAATATGCAGGGAATGATCCCAATCTCTTGGTACCAGTTGAGACCTGATTTGTGACCCAGGATGTAATCTATTCTGGAGAATGTTCCATGTGCACTAGAGAAGAATGTGTATTCTGGTGCTTTGGGATGGAATGTTCTGAATATATCTGTGATGTCCATCTGGTCCAGTGTGTCACTTAAGGCCTTTATTTCCTTGTTTATCTTTTGTTGGGATGATCTGTCCATTTCAGTGAGGGGGCTTTAAAAATCCCCTACTATTATTGTATTATTGTCAATGTGTTTTTGTTATTTTGTTATTAATTGGTTTATATAGTTGGCTGCTCTCATGTTAGTGGCATAGATATTTAAAATTGTTAAATCTTCTGGTTGGACAGACCCTTTGAGTATATTATACTGTCCTTCATCATCTCTTAGTATAGTCTTTGGTGTAAAATCTAATTGATCTGATGTAAGGATTGCCACCCTAGCTTTCTTTTGATGTCCATTAGCATGGTAAATTGTTCTCCACTCCCCACTTTAAATCTGGATTTGTCTTCGGGTCTAAAATGACCTTCTTGCAGACAGCATATTGATGTTTTTAATTTTTTTTATACATTTTGATACCCTGCGTCTTTTGATTGGGGCATTTAGCCCATTTACATTCAGAGTAACTATTGAAAGATAGGAATTTAGTGCCATTTTATTACCTGTAAGGTGACTGTTATTGTATATTGTTTCTGTTCCTTTCTGATCTATTACATTTAGGCTCTCTCTTTGCTTTATGGACCCCTTTCAATACTTCCTGTAGGGCTGGTTTGGTGTGTTTGCAAATTCTTTTAATCTTTGTTTGTCCTGGAAGCTTTTTGTCTCTCCTTCTATTTTCAATGATAACCTTGCTTGATATAGTATTCTTGGCTGCACATTTTTCTCATTTAGTGCTCTGATTATATCATGCCAGTTCTTTCTGGCCATCTGTAGATATGTCTGTGGGTAAGTCTGCAGCCAATCTAATATTTCTACCACAGTATGTCACAGACTTCTTGTCCTGAGCTGCTTTCAGGATTTTCTCTTTGTCACTTAGTCTAGTAAGTTTTACTATTCGATGATGGGGTGTGGACCTATTCTTATTGATTTTGAGGGGGATTCTCTGCACCTCCTGGTTTTTGATGCTTGTTCCCTTTGCCATATTAGGGAAATTCTCTACAATAATTCGCTCCAATATACCTTCTGCTCCCCTTTCTCTTTCTTCTTCTTCTGGAATCCCAATTATTCGAATGTTGTTTCATCTTCTGGTTTCACTTATTTCTTGAATTCTCCCCTCGTAGTCCAGTAGTTGTTTGTCTCTCTTTTGCTCACCTTCTTTATTCTCCATCATTTGGTCTTCTATATCACTAATTGTCTCTTCTGCCTCATTTATCCTAGCAGTAAGAGCCTCCATTCTTGACTGTGTCTCATTAATTCCTTTTTTTAAATTTCAGCTTGGTTAGATTTTAGTTCTTTTATTTCTCCAGAAAGAGATTTTATTTCTCTAGACAGGGTTTCTCTAATATCCTCCATGTCTTTTTCGAGCCTAGCTGGTTCCTTGAGAATCATCATTCTGAACTCAAGATCTGACATATTACCAATGCCTGATTAGGTCCCTAGCCATTGGTATTGCCTCTTGTCCTATTTTTTTGTGTTGAGTTTTTCTACCTTGTCATTTTATCCATATAGGAATATATGAATGAGAGAATAAAATACTAAAAGGGTGGCAAAGACCCCAGAAAAATGTATGCTAACCAAATCAGAAGTAACTCCAAACTGGGGGGGGAAAAGAAAGGGGGTAAAAAGAAATATAAAATACATATACACATATGTATTTTATATGTATTTATATGTATACATATTAAATTAAAATATATTATTAGATGTGAATAAAACAGAGCCACCCACTTGATTTGGGGTGTATTTTGGTCTCTTAGAAGAAACTACCTCCCAAAATTTTAAAGAGTGAGAAACTTATATATATACAAAAATAAGGGTAAGCACGATGAAGGAATGGAATATGAGTGTAAAGATGAATATTTAAAAAAAATTGTAAAAAAGGAATTGGTAAGATAAATTCGTTGGAAAAAGAAAGAAGGAAAAAAAGGTTGGGGGAAAGAATGTGCTTAGGCTGGAGACTAGAACAATGCCCTGTGCTAAATTTAGGGTATATTTTGATCTATTAGAAGAAATTGTATCCCAAAACTTTTTAGAAAAAAATTAAATCCCTATATGTATACAAAAGATAAGGTTAGGGGCACCTGGGTGGCTCAGTGGGTTAAAGCTTCTGCCTTTGGCTCATGTCATGATCTCAGGGCCCTTGGATTTAGCCCCGTGTTGGGCTCTCTGCTCAGCAAGGAGCCTGATTCCTCCTCTCTCCCTTCCTCTCTGACTACTTGCAATCTCTGTCTGTCAAATGAATAAATATAATCTTTTTTTTTTAAACTAAGGTTAAATTCAATGAAGGCTAAAATATGACTATAATAATGAAGGTTTACAAAGATTTTTTTAGAAAGGTATTGTTAAGATAAACTAGTTAAAATGTTAAAAGAGGAAAAGTTTTAAAAATTAGAGTAAGAAAAAAAATAAAATTTAAAAAATTTAATTTAACTTTGCAAGACTAAAGGCCCATGGCAAGAAAGCCATGAATTCCATGCATTGCTTTCCCTGATTTCTGGAGTTCTGCTGTTCTCCTTGATCGGTGAGCTTGGTCTTTGCTGAATATTCTTGCTGATCATCTGGGTGAGGAGCCTGTTGTCGTGATTCTCAAATGTTTTTTCCCAAGGCAGAATTGCACTGCCCTTGCCAGGGGCCAGGCTAAGAAATCTGCTCTAATATTTTTGCTGTCAGGAGTTTTTGTTCTCTGAAGGCTTTCCGTATAGCTCTGGAGGACAGGAATGGAAATGGCAGCCTTCCAATCTCCAGCCCAGAGGAGCCAATAGCTCAGGGCCCAACTCCTCAGTGTACCCTCAGAGAAAAGGGGTCAATCACTCCCGTCTCTCTGGTCTCCGGCCACACTCTGGGCTTACCTGGCCTGTGACCAAGTGTTTCTTTCTCTGATGCACAGCCCTGTTTGGAGTCTCCAAACCCAGCAGATTCCTGCCTCCAGAGGAGTAAGGTGAGTCTCCCTGGATCTACCACTTTTGGGGTCCCTGCTCAAAGAGCAGAGTTCCAACTGTGCCGCAGATCACAGTTTAAGGTAATCCTGAGCTGAGAGCTCATTCCTCAGCTATGTCTCTGTAGTTGGCTTCCCCACTTTGATACTTGGGAGCTCTGCCACACTCAGACACCCCTGATCTTTCAATGATCCCATGGGTCCTGAGATCACACTGTCCCTGCAAGGGCTCCATCCCCGCTTAGTGTCTAGAGTGATGTCCCTCTGTGGAGTAGACTTCTTAAAGTTCTGATTTTGTGCTCCGCTGCTCTACCACTTGCCAGGAGCCGGCCCTTACCCCCATGGTCTATCTTCCTGTCACCTCAGATTCACTTCTTCATATGTCCTACCTTTCAGAAAGTGGTCGATTTTCTGTACCTAGAATTACTGCTCTTCTTCTCTTCAATCTCCTGTTGAATTTGTAGGTGTTTGGAATGGTTTGATAACTATCTAGCTGAGCTCCTGCAACCTGATGTCCTTTCAGTCCACTACTCCTCCACCATCTCGCCTCTCTCACCACTAAAAACAGTCTTAACTGGCCTATTTCTTAGTTATAACCCTACTTTTTTCATGGTGTTCTAAGTTCAGGTGGTAGCTTCTGGACTTCTTGGCTTTCCTTTATGGAACCTCATCTTATAAGGAAACTAAGGTGAGGGAATTCTTGATCTACCATGCCTGGAGCAGAGTTTCTGCCCTATGAGTAGTAGCTGAGTGTAGAAAAGAGATTTCAGAACTTTCTGCCATGCCCACTCAGATTAGAGCTTCTGAAAACAGAGTTGAGGGATAATGATTAAGGTGGGCATCATTTCACACCCCGTGTGACATTGTAATCCTAGGTTTTGAGTTGGAGGGAAGTGCCCTGTGTTCTTGGCTACCACTGCTACAACACTGAGTTGGGGAACTTGGGGGTAAGGGCAGAGGATGAATCATATTTTAAAAAGCTGCAGACTGTCACTGTTCTTACCAAATTTAGATTTTCTTAACAAAATGTTTCTTGGTTTGCTGTGTGTCCTTAGGACAATTTCCAGAGAGTTTTAATGGTTGTTATTTTTTTGTAATATTCACCAGTTATGTCTGTCAAGCTCTTCATGCCACTATTCTATAAATCATTCCCCCTATTCCTTTTTCGTGGTTTTATCCCCAGCTTTTGAGTACCTTATGCATATATGGTTCAGTAATCAACCAAAGACTCAAGGAGATCTCTTAGTAGTATCTCTGGAGCTCACACTCTCGGTCCAACTCCCTCATCTCCTGTACTCTCCTGTACAATTTCAAACCACATTGGCCCCTCTGAACTCCAGTCTCTGTCTCTTCAACTCCATGAGCTCTGTTT
The DNA here is from genome assembly GCA_003697995.1 of Taxidea taxus jeffersonii. Taxonomy (NCBI): domain Eukaryota; kingdom Metazoa; phylum Chordata; class Mammalia; order Carnivora; family Mustelidae; genus Taxidea; species Taxidea taxus. The sequence continues at coordinate 59,182 of ML096470.1, read as the reverse complement.
GATTTCCCTCTCCTTGCACTGTGGCCTGGAAACTGCCTTTACACAGTAAGCTGGGAGAATATTGCACTTACCTTGTTTATTCCCTTTTGAGGGAGATCACAGCCCTATGTTACTTGTCTGGTATTTGAGAAAATGTTGTTTTACATCCTTTTCTCCTGATTTTCTAGTCACTTAAGGAAGTAGAGTAAATATGGCCCCTTTTACTTCATCTTGGCTGAAAGTTTAATTCCCCTTCCAGTGCTCTTCTGCTACTTACTTTTGCATAGTGTTCAGAGCCAAAATTCTAGGTTTGATTTCTGCCTTTCTAGTGGTTCAGGCAGGTCACTTCACTTTTCAGTGCCTCATCTTCTTCTACAATGTGACGATAATAGGAGTACCTCCCTTCTAATATTATGAGGATTAAGTGAGTTAATGCTTGTTAGGTGTTGATAACAGGTTATGGCCAATAAGAAGTTGAAATAAGTTTTAGGTACTATTATCACCACCACCACTACTGCTATTACTACGATCTTCATTTCCAGTATATCATTGGGGAAATTGCCTAAGGCATTACTTGTAGAAAGGATATAGAAGAGGACTAGATCAAAATATCTAGTGATTATTGCTATATATATATACATAAATTATATATATAAATATTTATAAGTATATGTAAATTATATATATATAAATTGCTATATATATAACATTGATATATAAATATATACATATAAAAATTATTGCTATATATATAAATAAAAAATATATATAAGGATTAGAGTCTATATAGCAGTTGGATTTTTGTATGAACTCTCATTTATTTGTATTACTGTACAAATTTAAGATGGTAGACTCTTAGAGATGTAAGATATCACATATATTGAGTCACTTATTTTGCACAGGAGCAATGTTAGGCCTGTAGATCTGATTCCCTGGGCTAAGATTATATAATAAGTCAGTCTCTGACTTCCATTAAATGCTTTTGGTATCACACCATGATGTTACTTGTTTTTTCTATACCTCATGCTTTCCTTCACCACAATCCAAGTGAAAATGGTGCTAGTAAATCTCCAAAATTTTGTGATTTAAAAAATTGATGTATAAGATAATGTTGACTGCTCATATGAAGTCTTTGGGTAATTCACCCTCAGGGTGGGTGAGTATATTCAATACCCAGGCATTAGCAGAATATCCATGGCCTGTTTCTATTTTATGAAGATCTGGAAATAGTTAATGTGGCTAATTTTGGAAATGTGTTGCATTTCCATCTGGACTGAATCAATGAACTTGACCTTTATGCTACATGAGATGGAGACCTTTTTTTAAGGTTTTATTTAAATTCTAGTTAATTAATATACAGTGTAATATGAGTTTCAGTTATACAACATAGTGAATCAACCCGTCCATACATCAGCCTGTGCTCATCACGAGTGCACTCCTTAATTCCCATCACCTATTTAACCCATCCCCCTCCCCTCTGGTATTGATCAGTTTTTTTCTCTGTAGTTATGAGTCTATTTCTTGGTTTTCATCTCTCTTTGCTCACTTGGTTTGTTTCCTAAATTCTACATAGATTGAAATCATATGGTATTTGTCCTTCCCTGACTGACTTAAACTATCTAGCTCCATCCACGTTATTGCAAATAGTAAGATTTCATTCTTTTTATGGCTGAGTAATATTCCAGCATGTATGTATGTATGTATATATGTACCTCTTCTTTCCATTCATCAGTCAGTGCACAGTTGGCCTGTTTCCATAATTTGGCTATTGTAAATAATGCTGCTCTAAACAGCAGGATGCATGTATCCCTTCAAATTGGTATTTTTTGTATTCTTTGGGCAAATACCTAGTACTGCAATTGCCAGATCCTAAGTTAGTCCTATTTTTAATTTTTTTTAAATTTTTTGAGGAACCTCCATATTTTTTTTAATTTTTTGAGGAACCTCCATACCATTTTCCAGAATGGCTGCATCAGTTTCCTTTGAGGTGGAGACATTTTATAAGACACCAGTTTTAGAGACTGTTATATAATGTTTCCAGAATCTTTCTGTGTTTGAAGTTTAATTACTTATCTGGGCACAAATAATGGAGTATTCATACTATCTGATGAAGAAAGCAAATGGATGCCTCCTATTGACTTGGATACCCTGCTTTGAGCCCTCAAACTTTCCATGTATGAATGATGTACTGTATTGGGAGAACAATGCATTTGATACTTTACTATAATATTCTTCACCATGTCAAAGTGGTATTATAATAAAACTGACAATCTGTTATTGAATATCTGTGCCCAAACATTGTGCTATACCCTTTACATGCATTATCGCATTCCTTTTTACAGAAACATTTGGAAGTGAGTATTATATTCCAGTTTTGGGAGGAAACGGAGGCTCAAAAAAGATGAAGTATCTTTTCCAAGATTACATAGCAAGCCAGGGGTAGATATGGAGTTCTGACCCTAGGTGTCTTATTCTTTTTTTTTTCTTCAGATTTTTTATCTTTATTTATTTGACAGAGATCACAAGTAGGCAGAGAGAGAGGGGGAAGCAGGCTCCCTGCTGAGCAGAGAGCCCGATGTAGGGCTCGATCCCAGGACCCTGGGATCACGACCTGAGCTGAAGGCAGAGGCTTAATCCACTGAGCCACCCAGGTGCCCCTAGGTGTCTTATTCTGAAGTCCTGTGCCTCCCACAAGACTTGGAACTACTACTCTGATCTTTGGTCATAAACTGATGGAAAGGTTTAGAAGCCACTGCATTAATAGATCAGATAAGCAGTTCTTATGGTTAATGGTGTTTGAGATTGGTGATCTTGCTAGCTAATGGTTCTGCCTCCTGTCTTCCATTAACTCACTTTTAATCATAGCTATCAAAAGAAAAAAAAAACAAATACGTGGCTTTGAGCTCCAAAATCTTTTGACTTTGGCTTTCCTGTGCTCTGGACCATCAAAGTGACCTTTTCTTTGCTCATTAAGTAGGAAGAGACCCCATAAATAAAATACTAAAAGCCTCACTAATGGAATTGACTTATCAGTGTTCCAAAACATTGAGTGCTCCAGAAACATTTAGTCATAAAAGCTAAATTATGAAAATCAAGATCTTCTACTCCCCTCTTCCTCCTTTCTTCCTTTCCCACTCCCTCTCTCATTGTCTTTGTTTTCTTTCATTCTCTTTATCTTTTTTCTCTTTCACTTTTTCTCTCTCATTCTCTTTCTCCCCACTCATTCTCTCTCTCTCTTCCTTGTTCTCTCTCCCCACCCCACTATTCATATTGTAGCTGCCTTTCCTTTATGCAAACACTAAGCAAGAAGTGTGTTTGCTTCAGGTTGCCATGGAAATGTTGCAAGTAAGCCTTTTAAAGAAAATGCCCTGTTCCATTAGTGAAATTACCCAGATCTTCTAAGGTTGGTAATTTAGGGACAGTTTCCCACATAGAAATTACAGCTCAGGACTCTGAAGTTCAGCCACCCCTCCACCTGAATTTCAATCTTCCTACATATAGTTTCTTCTCTTCTTAGAGATTTCGGTAAAATTTTATTAAAGGGAAGGGTGGATTTCTTCAGACATCTATTATGGTTTAATTTTTTTTAACCCACAAAACATCTTTGTGACTTCCAGTATACTCCTTTTCAGAGCAGAAAAGCAGGTACAAATTGGAGTCTTAGACATACAAAGCCTGGTTTGGAATGGGAGCAAAAGTGTTTTGGAGTAAAGAGAGAGAAGTCTTAACTCTGGTAAGGAGGGGCAGATAGAAAAAGATTAAGGTTTTTGCTGGCAAAAGGGGGTTCCTTTCCCCTCATTTGGCACCAGACAAAAAAATTTGAAGAGCAGCACCAGACTCTGAGTGATAGGAAAAGAGGAGGGCCATACTTTCCTTGCCTGTACAAATGGTACTGCTCTGGTCCCAAGTGGGAATGGATTTGATGTCCAATACACCCATAGAGAGGGGCAACCTCAGGAAGGCCCAAATTTCTGTAAGAGGTGTCTAACACCAACAGAGGTTTCTGCCATGCTCTGCAATAGGCAGCTCTTTCCTCACTTCCAAAAATAAGTTCTGAGAGTTTAGGCACTGGGGAGACAGCTATGAATGGACACAGTCCCTACCTTCTTAGAACTTACAGGCCTACTGCTGGAGGTGGTATAGCAACAAATTTCAAGAATAGTTAAGAAAAAATGTCAGATGGTAATCAATATGAAGAAGAATCAGCATAGTAAGATAAAGATAATAATGATGAGAAGCAGTTATGATAAATATTTAGAAGGCCTGTTTGAGGTGATAACATTTAAACTAAGCCTTAGAGATAAGATGAATCCAGCTAAAGAATCAGGAAAAAAAGAGTGTTACAGGTAAAGGAAAAGGTGAGTTCAAAACCCCTGAGATTAGGACGAGTTTGGCCTTTCTTAGAACCCAAGGGAAAATATGCGTAGTATGAGATATCAGCAGAGGCCAGATTGTCCAGATGGGATTTATCGCCCATGGTAAGTGATTTGGATTTGTTCTGAGTTTAGTGGGAGGCCACTGGAAAATTTTAAGGAGGAGAGCAATTGGTCAGATTGTGCTTTAACAAGAGTACTGTTTGCAGAATGGACATTGGGTTGTAGGAGGTCAAGAGTGGAAGAAGGGACACTAGTTAGGATGCAACTACTTTTGTCCTAGGGAGAGATAATGTGGTCTTAGAATAGGATGGTAACAATGGAGAATGAGAGAAGTGGGAGGATTTGTGTTATAATTTGAAGATACAGTCATCATGGCTTGCTGATGAATTGGACATGGGGCTAGAGAAAAGGAAAAAACTAAGACTATCCTCTCTTTCTAGTTTTAGTATTTGCGAAGCTCAAACTAGAGTGTTGGAAATTTGGTGGTCAGGATTAGCTGGTGAGACAGTTACTTGGAAAAGTAGAAGCCCAAATAAGACTGGCAGAGACCAGGAATTGACAGACTAACAGCAGTCAGTTCAACAGCTGCCATGCCAGGGAGGAGGGCAAGTGCAAGAGGATGAAAAATAGCCCCTTGGAGAGGAGACTGGCAGTAGAAAGCTGCTTAGCCCCCTCCTGTGGTGGGGGGGAGCAGTTAGCAGGTACCTGAGAGATCCTGCCTGGCCCAGGAGAGAATGGGAAAACTTGGAGATTCAGGATTTAGGTCAGGGGGACTGGGGTAATTTGCTCTCTCTTGGTTGCCTTCATTGTGATCCAGATATCTTAATTTCAGCCCTCAGGCTACTAGGATCCATATAAACACCTGTCAAATATGGAATAGAAAAAAATCTTTTGATATGAAAAATACATTTTTTCTACTTATAAAAAAGAGCTGATTAGGTAAAGGGATGAGAAATAAGATGATTTGCAAGTTCTGTTTCTACCCATCTCCAGGAATGTGCAAAGCTCTATTACTAAGGACTGTGCTAAAAAGGCCTGTCATGTGATATGTTGTAAGTGTGCATCATGTAAACAGTGTTAGGATTGGTGGTGCTGGTTGCCTTTAAAGAATCATTGCTTTAATATTACTACATTTTTTTAAAAAGGAAAAGCATGGGATTTTTAGGATAATCGGTAAACCAACAACCATCATTTGACTATCTCCTTCATGAAGACAGCATAGTATAATAGCTAAAAGCATGGACTCTTGAGATCCCTGGGTTCTAATCTGTGTTCTACCACTTACTTGAAGCATGACCTTTGGGTCAGTTAATTAATCTTCTCTAAGCCTGAGTTTTTGTCATCGATAAAATGAGGATAATGTGGGGTGCCTGGGTGTCTCAGTGGGTTAAAGCCTCTGCCTGCAGCTCAGGTCATGATCCCAGGGTCCTGGGGTCGAGCCCTGCATCAGGCTCTCTGCTCAGCAGGGAGACTGCTTCCTCCTCTCTCTCTGCCTGCCTCTCTGCCTACTTGTCATCTCTGTCAAATAAATTTAAAAAAAAAAGAAAAAAGATTAGCAGTCTTTAATTTTTAAAAAATGAGGATAATATAACTTCCCCTCATGAGGTTGTGCTGATGATTAGATATGTTGATATTTATAAAGTGCTTAAAACACTATCCTATTAGTGTTTGTTAAATAACATAAAATAAACAAGCACTTGGATAGGAGGCTAATTGAAAAAAAAATGTAAGACTGACCCAAAATACTGGGTCATTGGGTAGCGTTGGCAGGACAAAAATAGCAATTGACTGGGAATTAAGACACAGGTGTAGAGTGGCTCTTAAATAGGACTGGGGGGTGCCTGTTAGGACTTGATTAGTCTTTTCCTGGTTACAAGAAAGGAGTTAAGGGACACCTGGGTGGCTCAGTTGGTTAAGCGGCTGCCTTCGGCTCAGGTCATGATCCCGGCGTCCTGGGATTGAGTCCCGCTTGGGCTACTTGCTCGGCAGGATGAAGTAAAAAAAAAAAGCCTTTTATAGTTTATTTTCCTCCTATTAACCAAGACAGCATAGTATAATGAAGTATACTTCTGTCCTATTTTATCCCAAGTGTTCTTATCCAAAATACATATAATTGCATTCTTTATATTTTATACTGAGTAGTGTTTTATAAACATCAAATGGCAAAAGTCAGCATCTGTGGATGGATCATGATAGTAATTATAAGTGGCACATTTATCTTATTCCATCTGTGGAATACACAGAGTTAAGACCCTTTTCAGCATTATAGAGCTACATGGATTTGGAGGGGTCTCATCTATCTTCCTCAACTCTACCTATACCTTTCTAGAAAGATGAATATCTTATTTTTACAGGGCCCTTGGGAATGAAATTTTGTAACCTCCTAAGTCCTTTATGTCATGAATATAGACGCAAAAATCCTCAACAAACATTAGCACCGAATCCCACAATATATTTAAAATATCATACACTATGATCAAATGGGATTTATTCCTGGGGTGCAAGGGTGCTTTGATATTCACAAAACTGTGTGATATGTCACATTAATATATGAAAGAATAAAAATCAAATGATCATTTCAGTAGATACAGATAAGCATTTGACAAAGTATAACATCCATTCATGGTTAAGGCCCTCTGCAAAGTAAGTCTAGAGGGAGTATATTTTAATATAATAAAGGTCTTGTGTGAAAAACCCACAGACAACATCATACTCAATGGTGGGAAACTGAGAGTGTTTCCCCTAAGGTTAGGAACAAGATAGGGATGTCCTATCTCACCACTTTTCTTTAGTATAGTACTGGAAGTCCTAGCCACACCAATTAGACAACATAAAGAAGTAAAAGTCATGCAGGTTGGTAAGGAAGAAGCAAAACTCTGACTTTATTCATATGACATGATATTATATATAGAAAACCTAAAATATTCCACCAAAAAACTGCTAGAACTGATAAATGAATTCAGTAAAGTTGTAGGATTTATTTTTCTTTAAACATTTTATTTATTTATTTGACAGACAGAGATCACAAGTAGGCAGGCAGAGATCACAGAGAGAGGCAGGCAGAGAGAGAGGAGGAAGCAGGCCCCATGCAGAGCAAAGAGCCCAATGTGGGGCTCGATCCCAGGACCCTGGGATCATGACCTGAGCCGAAGGCAGAGGCTTTAACCCACTGAGCCACCCAGGTGCCCCAAGTTGTAGGATTTAAAACAATGAAACAGCAGAAAGATACATAAAGCAATCCCATTTACAATTGCACCAAAAACAATAAAATATCTAGGAATAAACCTAGCTGAAGAGGTGAAAGACCTGTACTCTGAAAACTATAAAACACTGATGAAAGAAATTGAAGATGACACAAAGAAATGGAATGACATTCCATGCTCATGGATTGGAAGAACAAATATCAATAAAATGTCTATACTACCCAAACAATCACACATTTAATGCAATCCCTATAAAAATACCAAAATACAAGAAAGAGCGCAAGCTCTCATTTTTCAAAGAGCTAGAACAAACAATCTTAAAATTTGTATCCTGAATCCCAAAGCAACATTGAAAAAGAAAAGCAAAGTTGGAGGCATCACAATTCCATACTTCAAGTTATATTACAAAGCTGTAGTGATCAAAACAGTATGGAATGGCACAAAAATAGACAAATAGATCAATGATACATAATAGAAAACCCAGAAATAAACCCACAACTATATGGTTGATTAATCTTAAAGCAAGAATGAATATCCAATGGTGAAAAGACAATCTCTTAAACAAAATGGTATTGTTTTGTTCATTCAAAACAATGAAGCTGGACCATTTTCAGCATACACAAAAATAACCTCAAAATGGATTATGGACTAAATGTGAGACCTGAAACCATGAAAATCCTTTCAGAGAGCACAGGCTGTCATCTCTGACATTGGTGGTAGCAGCGTTTTTCTAGATAGGTCTCCTGGGGCAAGGGAAACAGAAGCAAAAATAAACTATTGGGGACTACATTAAATTAAAAAAAAGTTTCTGCATAATGAAGATAACAATTAACAAAACTAAAAGGCAAGCCATTGAATGGGAGAAGATATTTACAAACCACACATCTAATAAAGGGTTAGTATCCAAAATATATAAAGAACTGATACAACACAATACCCAAAAACCAAATAATCCAATTACAATATGAGCAGAAAACATGAACAGACATTTTTCCAAAGAAGGCATTTAAATGGCCAATACACACACGAAAAGATGTTCAACATCATTCATCATCATGAAAAAGAAATTAAAACTACAATGAGATATCACCTCATGCCTGGCAGAAGGCTAAAATACAAACACAAGAAACAACAATGTAGTGAAAAAGGAACCTTCTTGCACCATTTGTGGGAATGCAAAATGGTGCAGCCACTATGGAAACAGTATGGAGGTTCCTCAAGAAGTTAAAATTAGAACTACCCTATGAGCCAGCAATTGCACTACTGGGTATTCACCCCAAAAATACAAAAACATTATTTCAAAGGGATCCATGCACCTTTATGTTCCTATGCTTTTTTTTAAAAGATTTTATTTATTTATTTGACAGACAGAGATCACAAGTAGGCAGAGAGGCAGGCAGAGAGAGAGGGGGAAGCAGGCTCCCCGCTGAGCAGAGAGCCCGATGCGGGGCTTGATCCCAGGACCCTGAGATCATGACCTGAGCCGAAAGCAGAGGCTTTAACCCACTGAGCCACCCAGGCGCCCCTGTTCCTATGCTTATTACAGCATTATTTACAATAGCAAAAGTATGGAAGCAGTCCAAATATCCACTGATGAATGGATAATGAAGTGCGCATATATATATGTATAGATACATATATCTATACATATATATGTATGTATACCTATGTATATATATGAATATTATTCAGAAGTGCAAAAGAATGAAATATTAACATTTTCAACAATATGGATGGAGGTAGAGAGTATAATGCTACATGAAGTAAGTCAAAGAAAGAATATACAATATGATATTATATGTAGAATTTTTTTTAAATTTTATTTATTTATTTGACAGAGAGAGAGATCACAAGTAGGCAGAGAGGCAGGCAGAGAGAGAGGGGGAGGCAGGCTTCCTGCTGAGCAGAGAGCCCGATGCGGGGCTCAATCCCAGGACCCTGAGATCATGACCTGAGCCGAAGGCAGGGGCCCAACCCAATGAGCCACCCAGGCGCCCCTTATATGTAGAATTTAAGAAATGAACAAGCAAAGGGGAAAAAGACAAACCAAGAAACAGACTCTTAACTGTAGAAAACAAACTGATGGTTAACAGAGGTGATGGTGGTAGGGAAATGGGGGTAATAAAGGATGAGGATTAAAGAGTATACTTACTCATGATGAAAAAAAAATTAATAGCATTAAAAAAAGTCCAAACAGATGACCTAGTAATTCTACTATTAGGTATATACTTGAGAAATCAAAACGTATGTTGACACAAAAATTTGTACAAAGATGTTCAAAGAAGCATTATTCATAATAGCCAAAAAGAGGAAGCAACCTGAATGTCCACCAACAGATAGTTGGGTAAATAAATTGTGATGTCACAGCACAACAGATTATTATTTGTATTAAAAAAGGAAGTTCTGGGGCACCTGGGTGGCTCAGTGTAAGGTTAAAGCCTCTGCCTTCTGCTCAGGTCATGATCTCAGGGTCCTGGGATCAAGCCCCGCATCGGGCTCTCTGCTCAGCAGGAAGCCTGCTTCCTCCTCTCTCTCTGCCTGCCTCTCTGCCTACTTGTGATCTCTGTCTGTCAAATAAAATTTAAAAAAA
>ML096470.1:0-48934 GCA_003697995.1 Taxidea taxus jeffersonii | reverse complement strand
TCTCTGCCTACTTGTGATCTCTGTCTGTCAAATAAAATTTAAAAAAAGGAAGTTCTGATATATGCTACAACATGGATGAAACTTGAAACATGCTAAGTAAAAGAAACTGATCAAAAAGATATATATTATATTATTCCTTTATATGAAATATCCAGAAAGTACAAATTCATACAGACAGAAAAGTAGATCAGTGACTGAGGCCAGAACAGGGATAAGGGCTGCAGCAGGAATAAGGAATAACTGCTAATGAGTCCAGGGTTTCTTTCTGGGATGTTAAGAATACTTTCAAGTTACATTGTGGTGATAGTGTACAACTCTGTGTACTGAAAACCACTAAAAACTATATACCATAAGCAGATAAATTTTATGGCATATGAAATCTGTCACAAAAAAACTGTTTGAAAAGAAAAAGAAAGAAAATAATAAGAAGGAATCCAGCTACCCTGCTGGAAAGACTAAATGGAGAGGGCATATGGAGAGAGGTAGCACTGGAACTACATGCGGAAGGAGAAATGCCCCGCCTTCCCAGAGTTAAAATCAAGCTTTTAAATAACTCCAGCCCCAGCCATCAAATACTGCAATTGTACAAGAGAACCTGAGCAAGATTAGAAGAACTGCCCAGCTGAGTCAAATCTACACATAGAGCTATGGAATCTAATAAAACCAATTTTATTTTAAGCCACTAAGTTTGGGGGTAGTTTGTTATACATTGAGAGATAACCAGAACAGCAATTTGGGAAAAGATACCATAGACTCCAAAGGGGTCAGAGGTTTAAATGGAAACCTGAAACAGCACAAGTATTCGAAGAAAATATGGGTAAACCCTTCTATAACCAGCATAAGGGGAAAGATTTTTCTAATTGTGTTTCAAAATAAAGATGTAATAAAATAAAAGATTGATACACTTAATTACTTTTTAAAATTAAAGGGTTTGCAGGGCAGAATCTCCATTAATAAATAAAGGGGGAGACACTGCAGACCAGGAACCCGGAACTGCTTCAAGGAAGTGAATAATAGCTCTTCACGTCTGCAATAAAAAAGACTTCAAGTCTTCAAGTCCAATAAAACTACATTGCCAAAAAAAAAAAAAAAAAAAAGGAAAGGAAAAGAAACAGAATTGGAAAGAGTAAAAAAGTAGAAGAGTCAGATCCTGAAAAAGTGGTGGAAAAAGTATTGGACTGACATGTAGTAAGTGGGAATGTGGAGTATTTCCTGAGGAGGAAGGGATTTACAGATGCTGACAGTACTTGGGAACCTGAAGAATTTTTTCGTTGTCCAGAGTTAATTGAAGGATTTCTTAATTCTCAAAAAGCTGGTAAAGAAAAATATGGTACAAAAAGAAAACCTGTATCTGACAGTGAATCAGATGACAGCAAATCAAAGAAGAGAAGAGGTACTGCTGTTAAACGAAGAGGCTCTGCCAGAGGTCTTGATCCTGAAGGAAAAATTGGTGCCACAGACAGCAGTGGAAAATTAATGTTCCTCATGAAATGGAAAGACTCAGATGAGGCAGACTTGGTGCTAGCAAAAGAGGCAATTATGAAGTGTCCTCAAATTGTAATTGCTTTTAATGGTGAGAGACTAACTTGGCATTCTTGTCCAGAAGATGAAGCTCAATAATTGTGTTGCTCTTTGTACATATTATATGTAAAATCTAGGTTTTGGTTTTTGGATTTGTTAGCATGAAGTAACATTCTAATGAAAATACAGTTTGATATGTTCATTTTGAAGTAGTATTGGGGGAGTTGCTGGGCAGTTTTTTCATCTAGAGCACTGGTTAGCTTTCCTTTATCAAAAAAGGATATTTGAGACCATGGTATATTATTCTCCTGCATTAGAAAACACCTTTTTAAAATGTTGGGGGAGGGTGCCTGGGTGGTTCAGTGGGTTAAGCTTCTGCCTTCGGCTCAGGTCATGATCTCAGGGTCCTGGGATCGAGTCCTGCATCAGGCTCTCTGCTCTACAGGGAGCCTGCTTCCTTCTCTCTCCCTCTCTGCCTGCCTGTCTGCCTACTTGTGATCTCTGTCTGTCAAATAAATAAATAAAATAAATAAAATCTTTTAAAAAATAAAAAAATGTTGGGGGAAATCTTCATAATCATTACTCAATCAGAATTTTGTTTAAGTCCCATATACCTGAGTTTTTTGTTTGTTTTGGGGGGTTTTGTGTGTACAAAAAAATACATATGTAAATTATTTTCTTTCTTTCTTTTTTTAACAGTCACCGAAACAAAAATAGCATTTTGTCATCATAGATAAGCCTGTGTTTCTGAGATGCCATTATTTTCAGCAACCTAAGAAATCACTTGAAGTTAAATTGAAAATTTTCTGATGTCTTAGCCTATCAAATTCTGTAACTAATTGGACAATTTAAATATAATGTAAACACTTTAAATTGGACAATTTTAAAGCAACTATATCAGAATCTATATGCCTATCTACAGTCCTACAAATGCAAGTTTATTTGCAAGATCACCAAATAGAAAATTTTATCACTATCAACAACCTCCCCACCCAAATGGGAAAACTAGACAAGTCCTGGTGTGTTTTAATTAAGTCAGTAAAACTTACTTAAGTGGATGTTTAAAGGAAGAAGTTGAAATCCTTGTGTTGCATTGATTAAAAGGTCCTGATTCATTTTATGTCTAAGCCTTTGTTCATGGAAACCTAATCATAATCAGAAGGTTAGAGATGTTGACAATTTAGGACCCACTAGAATAAATGGGTTAACAAACTTCTATATTCTAAGTTCTTTGACTTGTGTGTTTTTCTTTACTCCAACTCATTCCTTAGATGTAGCCTCAGTCTTCTCAATATTTGAGTTACTAATTCAGCAGAAACCAGAAAAACCAGTAACTTTGTAGTTACTGTTGTAGTCATAATGTTATCCAAGTTTATATTGTTTACTTTATTGTAAGTAATGGTAACCAGTGGTCAATAGTTTTTTTGTTTTTTTTGTGGGTTTTTTGTTTTGTTTCGTTTTATTCAGGCTCCATGCCCAGCGTGGAGCCTGATGTGGATCTTAAACTCATGACTCTGAGATCAAGACCTGAGCTGAGATCAAGAGTCAGACATTTAACCTACTGAGCCACTTAGGTGCCCCAATAAATGGCTTTATTTTTCTTTAAAATAAATAAAGGGCCCATGGGAATGAAATTTTGTAACCTCCTTCTAAGCCATTTCTGAATGAAATTTTGTAGCCTCCTTCTAAGCCTTTCATTGTCAGGACACCTTCCGTTTTATTCAAGTAAAATCCCATTACAAAGACAAAGGTATTCCATACCCTCCTGATGCTCTATAGCAATAGTGCTTCCTTGCACTGACTGTAGTGGACTACATTACTACAAATAAACCTATGCAAAAAAATGCTTTGGGGGGGTTCTGATTTAGTAACAGCTTGTTTATAATACAAATATATGGTTTTATGTCTGCTTTGTGTGGGGAAGAAGAGGATAAAACTCTTCAAGAGGTGTGAGAGGTTTGCTTTCATAACCTTTCCTTGTTACTACTAGGTTGTGATCACATGCTAATTTATCATTAACAGGATGAAATGAGTGCTCTTATTTTCTGGGCCTATTTGATTTCTAGTACTACACCAAATATTTTTAAAAATTTGGGGTGCCTGGGTGGCTCAGTGGTTTAAAGCTTCTGCCTCCGGGTCTGGTCATGGTCCCAGGGTCCTGGAATTGAGTCCCAAGCCGGGCTCTCTGCTCAGTGGGGAACCTGCTTCCTCCTCTCTCCCTGCCTACTTGTGATCTCTGTCAAATAAATAAATAAAATCTTTTAAAAAATAAAAATAAAAATTCTACTCAAACCAAAATGTGAGGGTTAGTTGAGGGGAGAACAATTAGTGGGGAACTCTGACCTGCATTTAACATGAGTCCCCTTTCTTTTTCCTAGTATTTGTTAGTCTCTGGGTCCTTTTGATGTCCTAATTTTTCTTAATTTAGCCTAGGAGAAAGTCCTGGTAGATCCTACTGAACTCAGAAGAAAGTAGTTAAGCTAAGTCTCCTTAGTAATTAAAGGGTGTGCTGCAAATAATTTAGTAATTAAAGAGGATGCTGACCAAACTTGGTTGGTCAGTTGTGATAGCTCACAGTTAACATTTATTTAGCCAACTTAATTCCAATGTTGAGCATGAAATCTCTTTTTCTGAATAGTATTGATTGTATGATCCTGAGTATTCAAGATTAAATCATGTTAATCCAATATATCTCTTGTAGGTTATCATCTGGTATACATTATACTCCTTTCCTTATAACTGAAAAGATATTCTAACTTCATCCCAGCAGATACTATGTTAGCTGCTTAACATGTCCATAAGGAAGAAAATCTTACACATTTAATTCTTCCTGGAGGGGGTACTGCAAAGCATTATGAACAAAAAGCTGAAATTTCATAATAAAACCATTGTAGATGAGGTGTCAAAATGCCGTTTTAGTCAAATTTTAATCATCTTGACTTCACCTGTCACATCATATTTTATTTTCTATTAGCCACACACCTCTGAAATGCTCACTAAGGGGCATTGGTGATAGAATCTACACATGTCCTGATATGTTTGCACTGCCAGGATTTGATAGATCTTTGTGCAAAGATCTCCATTTGGGCGCAGTCTGTCCATATGGAATAAACTCTTTATGTGGCTACAGATAAGAACTTAATAGCATCTCTTGGTTATAGAGTCATCCTTCTCAAGCAATTTGTTTGCATTCTTGTTGTGTATCACTCTGAAGTAGGGTTTATACTGAAATGTACTTTAGATGCTAAAAAATTCGTTTGTATCCCTCCACTTCTATTACCATATGCTCTTTGTAACTTTTATTTATGACTACTTGCAAATGTCAGGTACAGTGTTTAGAAGGTGTGCATCTCCATCTGTATAACAAAGATTAAGGATTGGGCATTGTGATTCATCCAAATAATTGAGCATAAGCTAAAAACTCCAGGGGGATGGAGAGTGACTATAGCCCATGAATTGGATGAAATAGGGACCTTGTATAAAGTGTTCCAATGACATGGACTAGATTTTCCTAGAGAAAGAAGATTTCGTGTTGAAGTGTTACCTCTATGTTTTTAGAAAGAGTTTGACAATCACAGTTTATGGATTATTCTAGTATGCTTGCTTCTCCCTCTTTCTTTGCCCACATTTGGGCTTTTTTTTCACTGTTACTTAGGCCTAGGAATAGCA
Source organism: Taxidea taxus jeffersonii (assembly GCA_003697995.1). Lineage (NCBI taxonomy): Eukaryota > Metazoa > Chordata > Mammalia > Carnivora > Mustelidae > Taxidea > Taxidea taxus. The sequence goes on along the minus strand of ML096470.1, from coordinate 43,744 downwards.
TTCATATTCAGCAAATATTTTTTGAGCAAAATTTTGAGACAAGTTTGGCCAAAAAAAAAAAAAGACATTTTTCTCCGTGTTGATGTTTATGTAACCAGTTGCTGAAGAGGATTTGGGACTATGTCTGATTCCCAGTTCCACACAATTTACATACTATTTGATCTGTTTATCTTCTAGTGCATTTTTATTTTTAAAGTCTACCTCATCATTAAATATTTGCATTAATTGAAAAATGGAATTTATTATTCAATAACTCTGTGTATCTTAAAGTTTATTTACCCTCTGTTTTTTTAAGGGGAATAAATGGCTTTATGTTTTTTTAGGCAGCATTGTTCCCCTAATATAGCCTTGTAACTAATGATAGCTAATCATTATATTCAATCATTCAACCAGTGATTGAATATATTAAATTCCAAGTGGACCAGTGTCATTTTTCTGTACAGCAGGAGTGAATAAGATTATCTGTAGGTTAGCCAGAAGGAAAATGGCTTTGTGTTTTACCTTTGTAGCAGACTCTTGGAAGGTATTTAATTTGATATTGTTATCTGTAAGAAATAGAATAAAGCAGGATGAAGCATGTACGTTCAAATAAATGTGTAGCTGACGGCACTCTTGAAAGCAGATAGTGCTATTTTTTTACTTTTAAAAAAATCTGGAAGAGGGCCCCAAATAATTCAGGGGAGGAAAAATTATGTCCAAGTGAAATCACATAACTAAGTAGATAATTCCAGTGAAACCCAGGAAGAACCGCATTAGTGATAGTCTATAAGTATACACAGTACTTTACAATAGGTTGATTGCAATAAACAAAGAAGAAAATCCTTTCTCTGAGGAGCTTACAATCTAAAGATACAAGTTAGTACAGTGCAGTATAGACTGAGAACAATAAGTGAGCCCCATAGTGGGTGGTCTTCATAGCTGAAATGCTTCAAAAACAAATGCCTTCCTGGAAAGGTAGAGGTTTGAGAGGGAGTGGTCCAGGTGTGCAAAGAAATGGAAAGTATTCTCTGAGGGCTAGGAGGTGAGGGGAAGGAAGGAGGGTTGGATTGAGTGTCTGAAAAGAGGCTCAATGTAAGGACGAGTAAAGAGATCAGACTAACATTGGCATAGTAGAATTTGGTGATTTAAAGAACAAAATGAAATGCCAGTAGAGGAGGATTTAGAGATAGGGGACAAACAACATACCATCCGACTTTCTATTATAGCAAATACCACATCTTTAAAGACCCAGATATGGAGAATGCTGCTTGCAACAGCTTCTTGCCAATGGGAATGGCTTCTACAACAGAATAGTCCGGAATGGTTCCATTGAGATCCTGTATGTGAAAGGGCTTTGTAAGCAGCAAAGCAGTACAAATGTAAGTCATCATCATATTGTGCCTAGCTTTGACTTCATTAAATTTTTGTTTGGTTATATATTTTAAGACAAAAGGTTAGCAGTAGAACTTCCTATTTTCGAAGATGTTGTGAAGAACAGATTTGTTATTATAAATGCTTCATTTATTTCCTTGTTGGATTATTACAAATGCTTATAGTAAATGTTCCTTAGAGAGTTCTCTCTACTTTCCTTAGAGTTGAACTAATATTACTGAAGATCTTTTTCTTTTTCTTTTTTTTTAAAGATTTTATTTATTTATTTGATAGAGAGATCACAAGTAGGCAGAGAGGCAGGCAGAGAGAGAGGGGAAGCAGGCTCCCCACTGGGCAGAGAGCCCAATGTGGGGCTTGATCCCAGGACCCTGAGATCATGACCCGAGCCGAAGGCAGAGGCTTAACCCACTGAGCCACCCAGGGGCCCCCTGAAGATCTTTTTCATCTTCATTCTTGCTCCCTCTCTTGCTACCCGGTCTTTTCTTTTCCACCTCTGTTCATATGGTCATGTATTTTTTTTTTTTAGTATTACATATCATTTTATACTCTACCTCATTCTAACAGGATTTGAGTTGGTTTATGAGAAACTAATACAAAAACAGGATGAATAAATTAACAGAGAAATGAGTGTGAAGGGATAATAAATATAAGAAACTGAAATGAGGCCATGGTAAGGTTTAAACTGAGTACACAGTATTGGAGATTTTATAGCTGTGCCCTAAGTTTGGCTCGGAGTGTCTTAGCAGACAGATCAAAGAGGGAAATATTAGCTATAAGATTTGCAGGGGTCCGGGGCACCTGGGTGGCTCAGCGGGTTAAAGCCGCTGCCTACGGCTCGGGTCATGATCCCAGGGTTGTGGGATCGAGCCCCACATTGGGCTTTCTGCTCTGCGGACAGCCTGCTTCCTCCTCTCTTTCTCTCTGCCTCTCTGCCTACTTGTGATCTCTGTCTATCAAATAAATAAATAAAATCTTTAAAAAAAAGATTTGCAGGGGTCCATGAGGTAAAAATGAACAAATTTATCAGAAGAAACAAGCATAGATTTTCTTTAGACCTGTGAGAAATTCCTGCCTTGGGTTTTTATGAATGCCAGTTTGGTGAGTTTGGATTTTATCCTGAAGGCACTAGGAAGACAGTGAAAGCTTTTGATCCAGGGGATGACATACACAAAGATGTCTTTACAGCAGATACAGGAAAGCTCAAATGAGTTGGGGGAAATTAAATATAAGAAAACAAGTTAGACATGAACTCTAAGGGTTGGGACGAGGATGTATCAGAAAGAATGGAAAGCAAAGGAAAGCTATAGGAAGGGTTAAAAAAAATCATCCAGGGTCACTGCTTAGATATGAATGGAAAGGAAGGAATCAAGGATGCCAATAGGATTCAGTTCTACCTAGAGTGATGGCATCATAATCCCTGGCACATATGAGAGGAGGAGCAATATGTTAAATGAGAAAGCACAGAAGATTTTGAAAAAGGTAAGATAACCACTATGGATTCTTATAGTCCCATTTTGGACTAAGCAGAACAAAGTAAATGGAAAGCTACCATTTTTTAACACTTTGTTTTACTAAGTGCTTTTATGTACAGTATCTTATTTTGTCATTATGACAGTCTTGTAAGGGAAGTAGTAAGTATACACATTTTACAGATAAAAAAATCTGTGACTTAATGCTTAACTGATGCATGTGAAGCCATATGACTAGTAAATGCCTTGTTCACCCCCCGCCCCACTCTCTGACACCACTTCAACAAGACCTTCTGCTTGGAGTTATTCATGTAATACTATATGACAAAATCAAGACAAGGTTAGAGTTTTGCCAAAATTATGACCTCAAGCTTTTGCTTTGCTCTACCATACCTGTTCCACTGGGGACACTTGATATGACTAGAACTGTTTGCCCCTACACTAAATGTCTCCAGACTGCTATGCTTTAAAATTTCATATGTGCTTTTTATAGTTCTTTAATCTCTTCCACTGCTGTCAGCTGTTACTACTTGATGTATTTGGCAGCTCCCTATTCCTAATCAGTGCCCCTGGAACCAGATAAATATGCTTGTTATTTTTAGACACAATTTTAAGAGTAACTATACATTAAAGACATAGGCAATGCTACTATGATAACCTAATCCTAACATTATGTTTTGCTATATTTTTATGAGCAAATATACATCTTAATGCTTGGTCATTAGAATGTTTGTTATTGGCTGTCTTCTAGGTTATTGGCGAGATAGTTGAAGTGTCACCTGTGCCTAGGTTATTGGCTAGATAGTTGAAGATACTGGATAAGTTACCTAGAAAGGTATATATATATATATTTACTGTATAACCAGTGAGCATTACTTTTCAAAAGCAGGTGCTGTTGGTGGCAACAGGGAAATGTAACAATGCTTTACTCACAAAAGTTTGTGTATTTTTGGTGCATAGCAGTCTAGTTGCCAAAGGCTTGAGATGATTACTCAATCCCCTTTATTCCAGAATGATTTGTGGCCACTTTTCTGAGTCCCCAATACCCTCTGCTAGAAAGGTTATGGATATTCCCTTTTGTTTCCAATAAGTCTTCCCTCCTGAAACAGCTACAGAAGCTTCCAACCAGCCTTTCCCTGGTTCACTTGTCTCTCCCTTTTTCCCTCTGTGAGGAAGCTTTTAATAAAGATTTATTGACTACCCACAGGGGCATTGTGCCTGTAGGAAGCACTGCACTCCTCAGTGTGAAATCTGTCACCAGCTGGCTGAATAAAACATTTTGTGACACTTGGTACAGTGTGTGCATAATTCAGATGTGTGGATTGTGGACAGCCTGGGCTTTATGAGTGCCCAGCCTACCTCTAAACACAAATGATGTTTTTTCCAAATCTACTTTTCAAATTTATTTTATTATTTTTTAAATTTTATTTATTTATTTGACAGAGAGAGAGCATAAGCAGGCAGAGCAGCAGGCAGAGGGAAAGAGAGAAGCAGGCTTCCCACTGAGCCGAGAGCCTGATTTGTGGCTTGATTCCAGAACCCTGGGATCATGACCTGAGCTGAAGGCAGACGCTTAACCCCCTGAGACACCCAGGTGCCCCTCAAATTAATTTTAAAGATGATGGACAGTCAGTAATCAGTACATTCATTAAGCAAACTGAACTGGATGGAGATATTAGAGGAAGAGGATAGGAAAGGGAGATGAAATTAATAAAAGTTGTTATCCTTAGAACTCAGCAAAGTCAGTAACTAAAACTCTTGACCTTTCAGATGTTGATAGGTAAGATTGTATTCTTCATGGTGTTCGGAAGGGAAAGTCTTTATTTCTTTGCATGGGTACTTTGGGACAAAGAAGCTACTTTTATTGTTAGCTAGAAATACCTACATATCACCCTGTGCCCAGGAAAATGAGAATGATTTTGGATTTGCTGTGGCCTATGGAAAATATAGCTCTGCTACTAGCATCTCATGGCTTGAAATTGGGCTTTGGTAGAGAGTTTCTGGATTGATGGTCTTTGGAACCCATGACCACAGACAAGATTTACAAAGATGATTGGTAGAATACAATTCCTGATGCCCTTACATAAATGCATTTAAGCCATCAAAGTATTTTCTGGAAATAAACAGGGCATTCCAGCCTTCCTGAGAGTGAAGGAGATTTTCTAGAAGCTTTTGGGCTTTAGTGGTTGTCCTGCTTTGCAAGTGACCATATCATTATATCCATTTTTGACTGACCATTCAGGAAACAAATTGCTTTCCATTTTTTTGTTTTTGTGTCTAAGTATCTATTACAGGAACATACATTTGGTGAGCAATCAAATGTCTCTGATGAGATGTTTATTGGTGAATGAAAATGTTTTCTAAAGGGAGCAAGTGGTATGGGTATGCTCTCTAAAGATAATCAGATTTATCAGTTTGAAAATATGACAAAGCAACTGAAATATCTAGATTGAATGGAAAGCTATGAATTATGCCCACAGAATGCTTCAGCTCTTCCCTTATATGACCTCGACTTTGGCAGTATAATGAAAGTAAATTATTAAACATTTTAAAGGCTTCACTAAATGAAAACAATTAGCAGCTTGATGTGTTATATTTGGACCTAGATCTAGAGAGGCTTCCCTGGTTATAGTGCTTGTGAGCACTGAAGCCAGCCCTTGATATTTGAGGTACATTATGCACATTTCCCCAGAGCAGCATGATTTGGAGTTCTCTGTCTGATGCATCAGTTAGCTTTAGTGCCCTCTGACTAAAAAGGATATGATGATGGGTGATTATCAGGCATAAGATTTAAACCAATGAGATTCAAGGCTCTGGACTTTAATTGTGTTTCATCTGTCAACTGCACTGAACTTTCCTTTCAAAAACCAGACTAAGGTGGTAGGAAAAGTAAAAATGAAACAAGATGGTATCGGGAGGGAGACAAACCAAAAGAGACTCTTAATGTCATAAAACAAACTGAGGGGGGTGGGGGGAAGAGGGGTTGGGAGAGGGTGGTGGGGTTACATTATATGTTTAAATAAAGCTTAAATAAAGTTGAAAAAAAAAACAGACTAACATTGATCTGCCAAAGTCTGTGGGGAGGCTCTGCTATAATAAATCTTGATTAGGTATCAGTAGATACAATAGGGACAAGCAATGAACCAGCCAGAAACGGAGAGGTGGGCATAAGGGACATATTTTGAGCTGAAAAGAGAATGAGATTAGACCAAAAGAAAGTTTGTATTCCTTGTTGTCCTTCCTCTTTGCCACTACCTTGGTCTAGTACTGAACTTTACTTGCAGATCTCTTCTTGTCTTTCCTTATTTTTGTTTTCTTGCACCACTACCACCCCCATTCAATCCTTGCTCTTGAGACCCTCTGTCTTAGTGCCCTATTAAGTTATTACCTAATAAGAGAAAGACATAAAAGAAAACTTAATTTTCCTTTTTTGTGTGTATTTTTGGAAAATACTTCCTACTTTTACCCTCTTTCTTTATTAATGGTACCCAGATAAAACCTTTATTAGATAATCTTATATTTCATATTTTTATAAAGTGACTTTATTATAATGGCTGGAGCTGAGATCATTGTATTTATCTAAGGAGCAACATTTTCTTTATGGCATCTTGATTACTTTGATATCATGTCCTCTGGGGTGGTATCTCAGAGTATTAACAATCTTATGAATGGTTAGTGTGAATTTCTCCAACCAAGTTAAAGTCACTTTAACTTAAAATGATTTGGATAAGACCACCAAATCAAATGGTCATAGGCCTAGCACTGCCTAATAATGGGTGCTTTGGAACAATGTTTTTCAAACTATTTTACTTCTGGAGAAAACAAAATTCTATTAACACTCCACCTTAAGGGGAAAAAAAAGAATAATTTATCACCAAAGATCCAAAATTCTGATCTCCCATAACCATCCATCCCCCCAAAAAAGCTTTTAAAGGCTGAGATAATGTAACAATAATGACATAGATAAGAAGGAAACCGGCTTACCCATTCATTCATTCAACAAACATATAGTAATAGCTTGCTATATACCATCATTGTTCTCTACCTTGCTATCCAAAAGATAATGTTCCCAAGTTTGAAAATAACCATTCTCTAGTGATGTGTAACCTATACTTGAATTAGAGTAACCCTCAATTTTATTTCTCTTTGGTAGTCAGTGATTCAGTACTATGTACTTTGGATACAAGAAGTATAAAACTTTTGTTTTCCAACTCTAGGATGTTTCTCTAGCCTGAAGAATTGTACCCATCATTCATAACTATCATTCATATTTGTTACATTGTGCTTCTAGTTATTTCCAATGCCTTGATTTTATTTTTTCTTTTTTAACATTTCATGTTTAAATATTTATTAATAGTATAAAATAAAACATATGTAACATTTTAATCAATATAAAATTTAATATAATTTTGAATTTAAATATTGAAATATTTTAAAATAAGATTTTATTTTTAAACATTCACAGGAAATTACAAAAAAAAGTACAGAGAAGACTCTTGTACCCTTTATCCAATTTCCTCCAGTGTTACAGTTCATATAACTAGAGTGCTACATCAAGCCAGAAAACTGATATTGGTACTCTGTGTGTATATAGGTCTATGTCATTTTATCACATGTGGATATTTGTATAACCAACCAAGAGACAGCACTACTCCATCACAGAGGAGTGATGGAGACAAAGGTCTCCCACTTGCCTCCTATGCCTTTGGAATAAAGCCCACCCCCTCCCATCCTTCAGTTATCTCTAACTTTTGGCAACCACTATATTTCCATCTGTAAAACTTGGTCGTTTCTTTAGTATTATATAAAGAAAATACCATATGTAACCTTTTGAGATTGACTTTTGTTCACCATACATGATACTTTTGAGAGACACCCAATTTGTTGCCTGTATCAATATTTTTTCCTTTTTATTGTTGAATAATATTCTCTGGTATGGATGTATTATAGTTTGTTTAATCTTACACCTATTTTATTGTTCTATTTTCAAGTTTTCTGATTCTTTATTCCATTCAATTTCCTCTGCTATTGAACCTATCCATTGAGTTTTTAATTTAGCTACTGTATTTTTCAGTTCTGAAATTTCCATTTGGTTCTTCTTTATAACTTCTTTCCCTTTGCTAAGAATTCCCATTTTTTCTATTTATTTCTGTTGTGTTCATAATTGCTCCTTGAAGAAGCTTATTATGATAGCTGATTAAAAATCCTAACCCAGATAATTCTAAGCTCTTGTCATCTCACTATTGGTTTCTGTTGACTTTGTTTTCTCTTTCAGGTTGTGGTCTTTCTGGATCTTAATATAATAAGTGATTTCTTTTTTTTTTAAGTTTTTATTTAAACTCTGGTTAGTTAAAATACAGTGTTTCAACCTTTCTTGACACTCTAGTCAGGAAGAGGATGCCTCTTCCTGAGGCATCAGTGATACCACCCTTGCAGGGAGGAGTGCCTTCTTATTATTAGGTGGAAGCCCAGACTTAACCAAATGGTTTCTACTGACATCAAGGAGTGGGGAAACCTTGTTATGGCCAGATAAGGATGAAGGTCCCAGCTCTCTACTCAGTCTTCTCTGACATCTCTCCAGTGGGGAGGCAAGAGGGGCACCTCCTTACCACTAGGCTAGAGTTAATATCGAAGTTTCCCACCTGGCTTTTACTGAAGGTGATATGAGTGGGGCCACAGTTTTATCTGTGGTGTTTGGGTAGAGTAGGGAGATGATTGTCCATGCTTTCTGTCTTGCTAGTCTGCCATTTTCCTGGTCCTTTGGCTAGAAAGACCTGGGTTTTCTTGGGGCTTCATGTTAAACACTTAGAAATCTTTGAAAATAGTTAAATAATTATGAATAACATTGTGATTGTATTAACTATGCCATATTTTTTCCTTATAGTTTTTTACACTTTTATTGATATATAACTGACATACAATAAAACATATTTCAGGTGTACAATTTGATGTATACACCCATAACCACAGTTAAGATAATGAATATCCAGGGCGCCTGGGTGACTCAGTGGGTTAAAGCCTCTGCCTTCAGCTCAGGTCATGATCCCAGGGTCCTGGGATGGAGCCCCACTCGGCAGGGAGCCTGCTTCCCCTCCTCTCTCTCTCTGCATGCCTTTCTGCCTACTTGTGATCTCTGTCTGTCAAATAAACAAATAAAATGTTTTTTTTTAAAAAGATAATGAATATCCATCACCCGCCAAGATTTTCTGGTGCCTTTTTGTATTCCCTCTATTCCCTTCCCCATCACTTCCTTCCCTTCCAGGCAAATACTAATCTACTTCTTACCACTATAGATTAGTTTACAGACTCTAGAATTTTCTATAAATGGATTCATTCGATATGAACTATTTATCTGGCTTCTTCCACTCAGCAAAACTATTTTTATATTCATCTATGTTGTGTGTATGAATAGTTCATTCATCTTCTACTGTTGAGTAGTATTACGTTATATGACAATCTGTTTTCCCTTTCAACTATTGATAGCTGTTTGACTTATTTTCACTTTTAGTTATTATAAATAAGGCTGCTATGAACATTTATATATAAGAGTTTCTGTGTACATATGCATTTATTTCCCTTAGGTGAATGGATAGTGGAATGTTTGGGACATATGGAAGGTATATATTTACCTTTTTAAAGACTGCCAAACTTCTAAATTTTACACTATCACTAGCAATGTTTGAGAGTTCCAGTTGTTCTACATCCTTACCAAGACTTGGTATAGTGTTAATTGTAGCCATTCTAGTGGTTGTATAGTATTATCTCATAGTGGCTTTAATATGCATTTCTCTGATGGCTAATAATATCAAACATCTTTTCATGTGCTTATATGCCATGCAAATATATTCTTTGGTGATGTGTCTAGGTAGTAAGCTCAATCCCAGGATCCCAAGATCATGACCTGATGAGAAATCAAGAGTTAGAGACTTAACTGACTGAGCCACCTAGGTGCCCTAGCATTGTTCTTTTTCTTTCTTTCTTTCTTTTTTTTGCATTGTTCTTTTTTAAAACTGTTTTGACTATTGTGGGTGCTTTACATTTCATTATAAATTTTAAGATCACACCGTTAATTTCTGCAAACATTTCCTTTTATGTGGATTTAATTTTTTCTTATTTTACTACTTCATGTAGAAAGCTGAGGTCATTGATTTGAGAACTTTTTCTTTTTTATGATTTATTTTAGTAAGAGAGACAGTGTGCACAAGTTGGGGGAGGGGCAGAGGGAGAAGGAGAGAGTATCCTCAAGCAGACTCCCCACTGAACAAGAAGCCCAATGTGGGGCTCAGTCCTAGGACCCTGAGATCATGACTTGAGCTAAAATCAAGAGTCAGCCACTTAACCAGCTGAGCCACCCAGGCACCCCTGCCCCTTTTTTTCTTTTCTAATATAGGCCTTTAAGTGCTATAAACTTCCCCTGAATTTTTTATTCTAATATATTGCATATTCATCATTATTCAGATCAAAGTGTTTTTCTACTTTCCCTTTTGATTTTTTCTTTGACTCATGGATTAACTAGAACTATGTTACCCTAATTCCCAAATACTTGATTATTTTCCAGATGTATTTCTGTTCTTGATTTCTATTTTAATTCCATTGTGATGAGACAATACTTTATGTGACTTAAAATCCTTTTAAATTTATTGAGCCTTTTTTGAGCCCAGAATATGATCTATCTTGGTAAATGTTTCATGTGCTGGTAAAAAAGAATGTGTACTCTTCAAATGCTTACTAGAGGGTTCTTTACATAACAATGAGATCACCTTGGATGATAGTATTTGCAGTCTCTGTTTCCTTTCTGATTTTCTGTCTACTTACTCTATCCCTTATTGAGGAAGGAATAATGAAATCTCTCTATATATATAATTGTGCATTTGTCTATTTCTCCTTGCAGTTCTATCAGTTTTTCATTTATGTATTGTGAAGCTCTGTTATTAGGTGCATGAACATTTAGAATTTTCCGTTTTATGAACTGACTACTTTATCACTATGAAATTCTTTGTTCCCATAATATTCTTTGCCCTAAAATCTACTTTGTATGATTAATATAAATATTCCAGATTTATTTTGATTAGTGTTAATATGTTACATCTTTTTTTAATCCTTTTATTTTTAACCTCTTGTGTCCTTGTATTAAAGTATATTTGTTGTAGGTAGCCTATAGTTGAGTCTTGCTTTTTTGAATCTAGTCTGACAGTCTCTACCTTTTAATTGGGGTTTTAGAATATTTACATTTAATGTGATTGTAGATGTGGTTAGGTTTTAAGTCTGTCATCTTGTCATTTGTATTTGGTTTCTCCCTCTATTCTTTGTCCTCCTTTCTCTCTTTTTCTTTCTTTTGGATCAAATGAGTATTGTTATGTTTCTATTGCATGCGTTATTAGCTATAACTGTTTTATTACTTTAGTGGTTATTTTAGGGTTTATAGTACACAAAATAAGAGAACAATCTTTTGTAATTATTTTTCTGGTGCTCTGTATATCTTTGTAGAAATCCATATTTCTGTCTGCTGTTATTTGACTTTTTCCTGAAGGATGTGCTGTAACATTTTTTATACTTTGGGTATGCCGGTGATGAATTCTTTTAGCTTTTATATCTCTGAGAAAGTCTTTTAAATTAAAATAAACTTTTTACTTGGAAATAATGGTAGATTATATGCACACATACAAAATAATAGAGATCACGTGTATCCTTCACCCAGTGTCCCCCAATATTAACATCTTACAAAACTCTGATACAATATTAAAAAACAAAATATTGACATTTATGCAGCAAAGATACAGAAAAATTCCATTACAATTATGATCCTGTTGGTTGCCCTTTTATTAGCCACACCCATGAAACCTTTATGTTTAACTCATGGCAATCACTAATATATTCTCCATCTCTATAATTTTCTCATTTCTAAAATGTTATATAGAAGGAATCATATAATATATGTCCTTCTGAAATTGGCTGTGTCCATTCAGCAGTTTCAAGTGAATGTGTGAATCAATAATTTGTTCCTTTTGTTGCTGCAGTTTAACCATTCATATGTTGAAGAACATCTGGTCTGTTTCCAGTTTGGGGCTATAATGAATTAAGCTGTTACAAATATTTGTATACAGGTTTGCATGAACGTAAGTTTTTATGCATCTGGGATTATTGTTCAAGAGCAAGTGTTGGTTACCTGGTTTAGTTTTATAAGAAACTGTCAAATTGCTATCCAGGCTAGCTGTAATATTTTGCATTTTCACTAGCAATGTATAAGTGATCCAGTTTTTCTACATCCTTTCCTGTATTTGGTGTTATCCCTTTTTTATTTTAGCCATTTGAGTAGGTGTGTAGTGACATCTCATTGTGGTCTGAGGTTGTATTTTTTCCATGGCCAATGAGGTGAAACATCTTTTGATGTGCTTATTTGCCATCTGTGTATCTTCTTCAGTGAAATGCCTTTCTCTTCATGTCTTTCTTTTTTCATTTTCTAATTGGATTTTTTTTAACCGTTGCATTTTGAGAGCTCTTTATATATTCAGCATACTAGTCTTTTGTTGGATATGTAGTTTGCAAATATTTTCTCTAGCCTGTAGCTTATCTTTTCATCCTCTTAAGGTCTTTTGAAGAGTAAAAGATTTAATAAGGATGAAGTCCAATTTACCACTTTTTGTTTAGTAGATTATTCTTTTGGTGCCAACCCTAAGAACTATTGCCTGTTCCTAAATTCTGAAGATTTGCTTTTTTTTCTTTTTTTTCAATCTCTTGTAAGCTTTGTCTTCTACAGTGTTTTTTTTTTAATTGAAATTCAGTTGCCATACAATGTTATATTAGTTTCAGGAGTACAGCATAGTGATTATTTTACATGTTACACTTACATTCATAGTCCATATTGACTTAAGCTTGTATGAGTGTGAAGTTAAGTTCAAGGCTGATATTTTTTTAAGTCTATGAATGTTCAATTGCTCCAGCATCATTTGTTGAAAGACTACATACTTGCCCCATTAAACTGCTTTTGCTTCTTTATCAAAAATTATTTGTACCATAACAATTAATAAAATATTTATACATTTATAAACTTGCATTAATCTTGGAAACATGCTAAGTAAAAGATGTTAGATGCAAAAGGCCACACACAGTATTCAATTTATGTGAAATGTCCAGAATAGGAAAATCTGTAACAACAGAAAGTAGATTAATACTTGCAGTGGAAAATGTGGGAAAAGAGTGAGAAATGACCATATTAGGGTATAAGGTTTCTTTTGGGAGTAATAAAAATATTCTAAAATTTTAGATACTGATGATGGTTGTACAACTCTGTGAATATATTCAGTACCACTGGATTGTATAACTAAAAGGGTGAATTTTGTGGTATGTGAATTATATCTCAATAAAGATGTCATAAAAAATAAAATAAGCATATTTTTGTGGGTCCACATGAAGTTGTCTATTCTGTTGTATTGATCTGTGCTTGTATTGCTCTGCCAATGTCACATAGTATGATGTTAGCAGGAATTTTGTTGATTTTTTTTATCAAGTTGAGGAACTGCCTCTCTATTCCTAATTACTGAGTTTTTTCATATTTATCTGTTGATATGGTATATTTCCATATTCATAATATAATCAATCATTTTAATTGGTTTTCAAATGTTGAACCAGTCATACATACATTGAATAAGGCCTACATGGTCATGGTGTATAATTTTATTCAATGTCTGCTTCAATTTGTTATTATCTTTTTTGAGGTAAACATTACACAACATAAAACTCACCATTGTAGCCATGTTAAAATGTACAATCAGTGACTTTTAGTACATTCACAATCTTGTATAAACATCACTACTATCCAATTCCAAAGATTTTCATCACCCCGCAAATAAACACAGTAGCCATTAAACAGTCACTCCCTATTTCTTCCTTCCCCCAGCCCCAGGCAACCACTAATGTCCAAATTTATAGATATAGGAAGTACATTTCATGTAAATGGAATCATACAATATGTTTTTTGTGACTGGTTTCTTTCACTTAGCATAATGTTTTCAAGGTTCGTCCATGTTGTAGCATGTATCAGAATTTCATTTCTTTCTAAGACCAAATAGTATTCCATTGTGTCAAAATACCACATTTTTGGGATGCCTGTGTGGCTCACTTAAATGGTTGACTCTTGATTTCGACTCAGGTCATGATTGCAGGGTCCTGGGATCAAGCCCTATGTGGGGCTCCATAATCAGCAGGGAGTCTGCTTGAGATTTTCTCCCTCTCTCTCTGCCCTTCCCCCCACTCACTCATGCTCTCTCTAATAAATAAATCTTTTAAAAATGTCACATTTTATTGTTCATTCATTTATTAATGGACATTTAAGTTGTTTCTGCCATTTGGTACATGTAAATAATAATATAGCTATGAACATTCATGTCCAAATGTCTATTTGAGTCCCTACTTTTACTTTTTTTGGTTATACATCTAGGAGTGAAATTGCTGAATCATATGGTAATTTCATGTTTAACTTTTTGAGGAACAGCCAGACTTTGCCATAGTGACTGTTATATTCCCACCATCAGGGCCCAGTGATTCCAATTTCTCTATGTCTTAACAAAAACTTGTTATTTTCTGAAATTTTTTAACCTAAATTTGAGTTAACATACAGTGTAATGTTGGTTTCTGCAGTAGAATTCAGTGGTTCATCACTCACATACAACACCCAGTGCTCATCACAGCAAGTGCCCTCTTTAATACACATTACTCATCTAGCCCATCCCCCCATACACCTTTGTTCTCTATCATGAAGAGTCTTTTATGGTTTGTTTCCCTCTTTCCTTTTTTCTTTTCCCCCTTCCCATATGTTCATCTGTTTTCTGTCTTAAATTCCACATATGAGTGAGATCATATGGGATTTGTCTTTCTCTGACTGACTTATTTCACTTAGCATAATGCTCTAGTTCCATCCACATCGTTGCAAATGGCAAGTTTTCCATTTTTTTGATAACTGAATAATATTCCATTGTGTGTATATATACCACATCTTCTTTATCCATTCATTAATCAGTGGATATTTGAGGCTCTTTCCATAGTTTGGCTGTTGTTGATAATGCTGCTATAAACATTGGGGTACATGCACTCCTTTGAATCTGTATTTTTGTATCCTTTGGGTAAATACCTAGTAGGGCAATTGCTGGATCATAGGGTAGTTCTACTTTTTAACTTTTTGAGGAACCTCCATACTGTTCTCCAGAGTGGCTGCAAGAGTTTACATTCCCACCAGTAATGTAAGAGGATCCCCCTTTCTCTGCATCCTCACCAACAACACCTGTTGTTTCTTGTGTTGTGAATTTTAGCTATGCTGATAGGTGCGAGGTAGCATCCCATTGGTTTTCATTTGTATGTCCCTGATGATGGGTGATGTTAAACAGCTTTTCATGTATCTGTTAGCCATTTAGATGTCTTCTTTAGAAGTGTCTATTCATGTGTTCTGCCCATTTCTTAACTGGATTATTTGTTTATTGGATGTTGAGTTTGATAAGTTCTTTATAGATTTTGGATAATAACCCTCTATTAGATATGTCATTTGCAAATGTCTTCTCCCATTCCATTGGCTGTCTTTTAGTTTTGTTGATTATTTTCCTTCCCTATGCAGACATTTTTTATGTTGATGAAGTCCCAATAGTTCATTTTTGCTTTTGCTTCCCTTGCCTCCAGAAACATGACTAGTAAGAAGTTGCTACAACCAAAATCAAAGAGGTTTCTGCTTGTGTTCTCCTCTAGAATTTGGTAGCTTCCTGTCTCACATTAGGTCTTTGTTGAAGAGACTTTTTTTCACTGGATATTCTTTCCTGCTTTGTCAAAGATTAGTTGACCCTGTAGTTGTGTTGTTGTTGTTGTTGTTTAATAGCCATCCTAATGTGTGTGAAGTGGTATCTCACTGTATTTTGATTTGCATTTCCCTAATGATTAGTAATGTTGAGCATATTCATGTATGTCTTTGGAGAAATATCTACTCAAGTCTTTTGCTGATTTTTAATTGAATTGTTTGCTTTTGATTTGTTGAGTTATAGAAATTCTTTATATATTTTGGATATAGTTTTCTGGGTGCTAGGTATTTTGTATTCCATTATATATTCTTTAGTTCTGTTCTGGGCTACAATTAAATTTCTAGGAAACTGATCCTTTCAAGTACTGCTTTTAAAATTAGTTAGATGCGTACAGACTGACCTCAGTCTAGTACTAATTATTTACTACTCTTTAGGCAATACCCTATTGGTTATTCTGTTTAGTGCCTTATGAATTATGACTTTCTATTCTAGCTGACACAAAAAGGCATTATTCCTATGTAATCATTGGGTGTAGTTCCCTCTAACCCTCTTGGATGTTTTTCCTCTCTGGTCTTGGGCAGTCTTCTCACATTCAAGGTACTGGCAGTGATACCTGCTGGATACTCAAGTGGGAACCTTTAAGATCTCCAGGATTTTCTTCCTGTGCTGCCCTTTCTCCTTTCTAGTACTCTATCTTGTGAATAAGAGCATGATACCTTGATCTCATGCTCTCAGTTCTGTCTTCAATTTCAGAGTCTTTCAACCTGTAACTGGATTCTTCCTGCACTAGAATCTGGAAAGTCTCTCATAGCACTAAGCTGGGGGCAATCAGTGGCCTTATTTCATTTGTTTCCAGTCACACAGGGATTATTCTCCTTTGTTGTCTGATGTCCATGGTCTTGAAATCCTTTGTTTTATATATATTGTCTTTTTAAAAATCTTTATTAATTTGCTCTGGTTGTTATAGGCTGTTACTCCATCTTGACCAGAAGTGAAGCTGTCATATTGTTTTAAATTCTAAATTTTTACTGATAGCTCAGAGAAATCTCTGACCCCAGAGACTTTCCTAAACTTGCACAGCCTCAAGTTCTTTAGACATATTTGAAAGGTCCAACATACAGATGTAATAGGGAGATCAACCTAATCATCTCAATTGTTCTCTTTGTTCATTTTCCAACCCTGTTACTCAATTAACTGGAAACATTTGCCTATTTGCAAGGTACCCTCTCAAATTATTATTCTATGTTGAATAATGTTTATTATTATATGTGGAACAGAAATATGTGGAATGTGTCATAGAAAGGCATGATTGCTCCTGCTGTCCCCAACCTCCCCTGTTTAAATTAAGCATGCCTCCTAGTTCCCCCAGTAAAATATATGTCTCCATTATTCATGAACTTAAACCTTTAAAATATATTACTGGGGCACCTGGGTGGCTCAGATGGTTAAGCATCTGCCTTTGCTCAGGTCATGATCCTGGGGTTCTGGGATCGAGTCCCACATTGGGCTCCCTGCTCAATGGGAGACCGACTTCTCCCTTTACCTCTCTCTCTCTCTCTCTCTATCTCTCTCTCTATCTCTCATGAACAAAAAAATAAAATCTTTTAAAGTATATTACTTATATTTAAATTCTGAACCATCTTTTGAGAGTATCTTAAGTTTACTGCCCACCATGGGAAGTATTCCTTCTGATTTTCTTAGTGTTTCCTAATTCAGACCCCTAAAATTTCAAACAGAACTATATTCTTCCAGTGTTTTTGACAGACATGTTTGAGTTCATCTCCCCCATGCTGTTCATATAATGATCTATGATAATATCCCATCTTGGTCATCAACTTTTAAAACTGCAGAGAACTCATTCATCTTTTTAATCTATTATTACCACATAGTTACCTTCTTTTCTGTCCTCATACTAATCCCTTCAGTTGTTTCTCTGTTTCTATTTTAAGATATAGCTCCCAGAGTATTCTATATTACATTTAAAATATTTATATCATACTATGACAGAGAAGAATATGTTACCTTTTCCCTTTCTTGAAAACTCCCACTATTAAAAAAAACTTTTTAAAGTTTTTAAGACATCACATATACTTGACATCACATAGGTTTGATATTGATATCTTCTGGAAAATCCCCACATTTCTTTTTGAAGAACTACACAACTAATTCAAAGCACCTCACATTGTAAGTTATTTATATTATTATTCACCAAGTTCATTCCATTATCTATATAAAACTCATCTAATTGATATAATTTATTTTATATGCTCAATTTTTATAATTTGCTATAAAGTCAACAACTTAGGATAACATTGATTTAATGAACACCAAACTTTGAAATAAGGAGATTATAGATGATAATTACTACTGTATCTATCTCAACACATATTATTTTTTTTTTATTTTGTTTTCAATGCTTAGTATGGAGAAACTCTTAATCCATGCAGACAAATAATTAAATGCCAACAAATTTTAATATCTCATCTTAACAATCATAGACCATTATTTAATTAACTAATCATGAAAACTGAAAGAGTACTAGGAACCATTTGAAGTTGAATCATTAACTATCTGACAAGTGCTCATATTCTTTTTTCAGATGCTCATATTCTTTATCAAAAATAAAACAGAAATATCCGTAACTCACAAATAAGTACATTAATGATAATACAGTGTATTAGCATCTTTACTTGTTATTTTACAACTGACTCTTGTAACATGACAAAAGCATATGTTGAACAGATGTGCACAGTCTCAATTTGATGCCAGACAAGTCTTACTTAGGTACATAATACCATAGTATTGTACTTGCTTTAAAATTTTATATGAGCAGAAATGCATAGCCCTGTATAAGATGGAAATTATCTTCCAAATCAGACCTACTCAGAAGAATTTAAATAATTGCACAGAAATTGTAGGACAAAATTTATTCTGAGGTTTGAACAAACAAATTAATAATTAAGTTGTCCTCAACATTATATATTTTGTATAAAACCTAACCAGGTATTTGTATTGATAGTTCATGGTTTTTATTATAGATTTTAAAATAACTAAAAATAGTTTTAAATGATTTTGAAATAAAATATTGGCAGAATCCGTGAAGCAACTCTGTATCCTAGAGTTTGGGTGAACACAGTTTTAAAAATCACTCAGAATCTAAATATTTATTATTATCCTTTGTCTAACTTATTTTATCATTTCTTCTCCAAAATAAATTCAAATGTTTCTAGTCAGGGATTATTTTTCTTTATTATTATTTCTTCTCAATAAATCCAAATGTTTCTAGTCAGGGACTATTTTCTTTACAAAAACTATGAGCCTTTTCTCTAATAGCATATGGCAATGGTTTCTTTTGTTTCTATTTCATTTTTAAGGCAGGTTTTAGAAACTTACCCAATATGAAGGTTAAACTTTCTAGTTTGTCATTCTATAGAGATCTCTAATGAATGTTGAGGATGGGTGGGTATGTATTTTGTTGACAGTTCCTCAGCTATTTGATCTGATGCCCATAAATCATAGCAAGCTATACTTTTATAAATGGTAATTTTGATTTCTCACATGTGTTTCTTTAAAAATCATGAGTGAGTGAGACCGCAGTTATTTTAACCATATAAAGTTTGTCACTTGGGTGTTAGGAGTTGCCAATGGTGAATTTAGTACATCTAACATGTATTTCATGAGCCAATTTGGTAATAAATACTAATATTCTCTAAGTACTAACTCAGAATTTTTATTTAATCTCTCTGATAGTTTTTTTTTTTATCTATGTCTGCATCCTTTTCACTGTGATATTCAAGTGGACCTGTCACTTTCTTGTATGTTAAATGGTATGACCACAGCCATGAACCAAGATAGACTATGTTGTCTCACTTGTAATGCTGTAAGTGGAAAAAGAGAAGTCTTGTAAAATTGCCCCCAAATTAAGCATAAGCCATTTCCATACGGCATAGTTTTATACTACTCAACATACACACACAGCTACATAAAGAAAGAAGAACAGCACTGATACTGACTGCTTAAGTTGATTACAACAAGCCCCAATCCCCTGTACTCCTGTGGAATTGTCCTTCTCAGTCAAGCTTGCCTTAGTGAACTTAAGCAGGCCCCTTCCACGGGAAATTAGCACAAACCCCTACTAGCCCACACTATCTCTTTAAAGCCTGAGTTTTAAAGACCAATAGACTTGACTGGGATAGAGCCAGGAGGACACTGTGTTATTGCTGGAGAGAAGTCAGGGAGAGAGAAAGAAAGAAAGAGAGTGAGAGAGAAGGAAGGAAGGAAGGGAAAGAAAAGAAAGCAAAGAGAATGGAAACAGTGATCTGAAAAATGCCTGGGGCATACAGATGATAGATTATACCCTATTCTAGAGCCCTTCCTTAAAAGACAGAATTAACCAAGATACCTCTCCAGAAACAAGGGAATTGATGGTGCCATTTCCTGGCCCTGCCCCTCAACATAAGCACAGAGCCACCTGAGGGAAACATCTCAGTTCAGACACTGGCTGCCTAACTTGCTTATACCAAGCTCCACCACCCTGTGCTCTGGCAAGACTACCCTTCTAAGTCAAGTGTGCCTCAGTCTTGTGTGGTAGGCTGCTTCCCCTGAAGACAAGCACAAAACTCTGCCCACACCAGCATCTCCCAACCAGAGAATTCTGGTGGAGTTGGTGTCGGGTCTCATCTCACAAGCAGACCAGAGCACACCTAGGTAAAACTCACCAGATTCAGGCCAGGGACCAAACACTGACCTCAACAGGCAAGGAAAGCCTCTGCAGATGACTTGCCTAAGGGACTGAGCAGCTGAATATCAGAGCACACACAGCAGATGATAGACACTTCCTGAACCACCAGGCCCTACACACTACAGTACCTCTTCTTCATTAGGCCATCATTTTAGGAACAGGAAACATAACACAGAGAAGAAGGCAGAGACTTAGACAAAGTGCCAAGATGGAGGAACTTATCCTGAATAAAAAAACAAGATAAGGCCACAGCCAGGTATCTAAGTGAAACAGATAACAGTAACATGCCTGATGGAGAATTTAAAGCAACAGTAATAAGGATACTCACTGGGCTTTGAGAAAAGAATAGAAGACAACAGTGAGGCCCTTACCATAGAGATAGAAGAGTTAAATAAGAACCAGTCAAGATGAAAAATACAATAAATGATATTGGAAACAGGCTGAGACAATGAACAGCAGGCTAGAAGAAGCAGAGGAACAGATCACTGACATAGAAGACAAAATAATGGAAACTAATGAAGCTGAACAAAAGAGAAAGAAGATTTATGGAACATGACAATAGACTTAGGAATTCAGTGACGCTGTGAATTACAATAACGCCCATAGTATAGGAGTCCCAGAAAAAGAAGAGAGAAAAGGGGGAAGAAATTTTATTTTAAGGGATAATAGAAGAAAAGTTCCCTAATGTGGGGAAGGTGAGAGCCATCCAGAATATGGAGGCACAGAAAACTCCCATCAAAATCAGGCTAACACCAAGACATATTGTACAAAAATTTTACAAAATAAAGAGCAAATCTTAAAACCAGCAAGACAAAAGAAGTCCTTAACTTACAAGGGAATACCCATAAAGCTAGGAGGAGATTTTTCAATAGAAACCTTGCAAGCCAGAAGAGAGTGGCATGATGTACTCAGTGTGGTGAATGGGAAAAATCTGCAGCCAAGAGTACTCCTCCCATCAAGCTATCATTCAGAATAGAGATAAAGAATTTCCCAGACAAACAGAAACTAAAGTAGTTTATGACCACTAAGCCAGCCCTGCAAGAAATATTAAAGGGGACTCTTTGAGTGGAAAGTGTAGACCAAAAGTGAGAAAGACAAGAAAGGATCAGAGAAAATCTCCAGAAACAAGAAAACAAGTGATAACTTGGCACTAAATGCATATAAGTCAATAATTACTTGGACTGTGAATGGACTAAACACTCCAATCAATAAACATTGGGTGTCAGAATGGATTTAAAAAAAAAAAAAAAAAACAAGAACTACCAATATGCTGCCCTCAAGAGACAGACATATTTTAGACCTGAAGATACCTGCAAATTGAAAGTGAAGGAGTGGAGAAAATTTTATCACATAAATGGATGTCAAAAGAAAGCTGGAGTATCAACACTTATATTGGACATAGACTTCAAAACAAAGTCTGTAAAAAGAGACAAAGAAGGGTTCTATATAATAATAAAGAAGACAATCAGGAAGATATAATAATTGTAAATATTTATGCACCCAACAGGGGATCACCCAATCATATAAAACATTAATAAACATTAAGGCACTAATTGATAATAACACAATAACTGTAGGGGATTTTAATACTCCACTTACATCAGTGGACAGATCATATAAACAGAAAATCAACAAGGCAATAATGGCTTTGAATGACACACTGGAACAGATGGATTTAACAAATGTATTCAGAACATTCCATCCTAAAACAAAATGCACATTCTTTTCAAGTGCACATAAAACAGTCTCCAGAATAAATCACATATTAGGTCACAAAACAGGCCTCTACAAGTACAAAAAGATTGAAATCATAACATGCACCTTTTCTGAACACAATGCTATGAAACAAGAAGTCAACCACAAGAAATAATTTGGAAAGACCACAAATATCCAAAGGTTAAATAACATGCTACTAAACAATGGATGGGTCAACGAGTAAATCAAAGAAAAAAAATACATGGAAACAAATGAAAATGATAATACAGTGGTCCAAGTAAACAAAATAATGGAAAAATTCAGTGAAACAGGAGGTAGTTTTTTGAAAAACTGAATAAAATTGGTAAATCTCCAGTCACATTTATGAGAGAGAGGGAGAGGACTTAAATAAACAAAATCAGAAATGAAAGAGGAGAAATAACTGACACCAGAGAAATACAAAGAAAATATTATCAAAAAATTATATGCCAAGAATGGAGAAGATATTTGCAAATGACATTACAGATAAAGGGTTGATATCCATGATCTATAAAGAACTTCTCAAACTCAACACTCAAAAAACAACCCAGTCAAAAAATGTGCAGAAGATATGAACAGACACTTCTCCAAAGAAGACATACAAATGGCTAACAGATACATGAAAAAATGCTCAACATCACTAGCCATCAGGGAAATACAAATCAAAACCACAATGAGATGTCACCTTATACCAATTAGAATGGCAAAAATGAACAAAACAGGAAACAGCAAATGTTGGTTAGGATGTGAAGAAAGGGGAACCCTCTTACACTTACACTGTTGGTGGAAATGCAAACTGGTACAGCCACTCTGGAAAGCAGTATGGAGGTTCCTCAAGATATTAAAAATAAAGTACCCATCGACCCAGCAATTGCATTTCTAGGTATATACCCAAAGATATAGATGTAGTGAAAAGAAGGGGCAACTGCACCCCAATGTTCATAGCAGTAATGTCCACGTAGCCAAACTGTGGAAGGAGCTGAGATGCCCTCCAACAGAAGAATGGTACATATATACAATGGGATTTTTTTAAGATTTTATTTTACTTATTTGACAGAGATCACAAGTAGGCAGAGAGAGAGAGAGAGAGAGGAGGAGGAAGCAAGCTCCCTGCTGAGCAGAGAGCCCGATGTGGGGCTGGATCCCAGGACTCCAGGATCATGACCTGAGCCATAGGCAGAGGCTTTAACACACTGAGCCACCCAGGCACCCCTACAATGGAATTTTTTAAAAAGATTAGAGAGAATGATCACAAGTAGGAAGAGGGGCAGGCAGAGAGAGGGGGAAGCAGGCTCCCTGCTGAGCAGAAAGCCTAATGTGGGGCTTGATCCCAGGACCCTGAGACCATCACCTGAGCCAAAGGGAGAGGCTTAACCCACTGAGTCACCTAGGTGTCCCTACACAATGGAATTTTATTCAGCCATCAGAAATGATGAATACCCACCATTTACATCACATGGATGGAACTGGAGGGGATTATGCTAAGTGAAGTAAGTCACAGAGAAAGATAATGTGAAACATAAACAGTAGCACAGAGGACCATAGAGGAAGGGAGGGAAATCTGGATGGGGAGAAATCAGAGAGGCAGATGAACCATGAAAGACTATGGACCCTGGGAAACAAATTGAGGGTTGCAGAAGGGAGTGGGTTGGGGAGAGGGGGTAATAGGGAGATGGGTATTAAAGAGGGCATGTGTTGTGATGAGCACTGGGTGTTATATATAACTAATGAATCATTGAACAGTACATCAAAAACTGTACAGTGTCTAACATAATAATAAAAAATTATATGCCAACAAATTAGGCAACCCAAAAGAAATGAATAATTTCTAGAGACATAAAACCTACCAAATTGAAAGGAGGAAGAAATGGAAAATTTGAACAGACCAATTACCAGTAAGGAAGTTGAATTGGTAATCAACAAACTTCCAACAAACAAAAAGTTCAGGATCAGATCGCTTCACATGCATTTTCTATGAAACATTTAAAGAAGAGTTAATACCTATTCTTCTAAAACTGTTACAAAAATAGAAAAGGAAGGAAAACTTCCAAATTCATTCTATGAAGCCAGCATTACCCTAGTACCAAAGCCAGATAAAGAATACACTAAAAAGAACCACAGGCCAGTATCCCTGATGAACATGAATGCAGAAATTCTCAATAAAATACTAACACAGCAAATGCAATGATACATTAAAAAATAATTCACCATGATCAATTGGGATTGATTCCTGGGTTGCAAAGGTGGTTCATTATTCACAAATCAATGTAATAAACCACACTAATAAAAGATAAGAACCATATGATCATTTCAATAGATGCAGAAAAAGCTTTTGACAAAGTATAACATCCGTTCATGACAAAAGCCCTTAACAAAGTAGTTTTGGAGGGAACATACCTCAACATAATAAAGACTATATGTATAAAACCCACAGCTAATATCACTCTCAATGGGGAAAAAGAGTGCTTTTCCTCTATGGTCAAGAACAAGACAGAGATGTTCATTCTTGCCACTGTCATTTAACACTGTACTGGAAGGCCTAACCAGAGCAACCAGAAAACAAAAAGAAATAAAAGACATCTAAACTAGCAAGGAAGAAGTAAAACCTTAACTTTGTGCAGATGACATACTTTATGTAGAAAATCTGAAAGACTCCACCAAAAAATTGCTGGAACTGATAAATGAATTCAGTAACATCGCAGAATACACAATCAACATACAGAAATCTTTTGTGTTTCTATACACTAATAATGAAGCAGCAGAAAGAGAAATTAAGGAATCAATCCCATTTACAATAGCACCAAAAACAAAGTATCTAGGAACAAGCCTAACCAAAGTAGCAAAAGACCAGTACTTTGATAACTAAAGAACACTGATGAAAGAAATTGAGGAGGACCCAATGAAATGGAAAGACATTCCATGCTTATCAATTGGAAGAACAAATATTGTTTAAATGTCTATATAACCTAAAGCAATCTACACATATAATGCAATCCCTATCAAAATACCAACAGAATTTCTCAAAGAACTAGAAAAATAATACTAAAATTTGTATGGAACCACAAAAGGTCGTGATAGCCAAAAGAACCTTGAAAAAGAAAAACAAAGCTGAAAGCATCACAATTCCAGACTTCAAGTTATATTACAAAGCTCTAGTAATCAAAACAGGATGGTACTGGCACAAAAATAGATACACAGATCAATGGAACAGAATAGAAAACCTAGAAATGAACCTGCAACTATATGGTTAATTCATCTTTGGCAAAGCAAGTAAGAATATCTAATGGGGAAAAGATAGTGTCTTCAGTAAATGGTGTTGGTAAAACTGGACAGCAACATGTAGAAGAATGAAACTGGGCACTTTCTTATATCATACACAAACCTAAATTCAAAATGTATTAATTACCTAAATGTGAGACAGTAAACCATCAGGATCCTAGAGGAGTACACAGGCAGAAGAAACCTCTTTGAGGGGCACCTGGGTGGCTCAGTGGGTTAAAGCCGCTGCCTTCGGCTCAGGTCATGATCCCAGGGTCGTGGGATCGAGCCCTGCATCGGGCTCTCTGCTCTGCGGACAGCCTGCTTCCTCCTCTCTCTCTGCCTCTCTGCCTATTGTGATTTCTGTCTATCAAATAAATAAATAAAATCTTTTAAAAAAAAAAGAAACCTCTTTGACATTGGCCATGGTAACTTATTACTTGATACATCTCCTGTGGCAAGGGAAGCAAAAGCAAAAATAAACATTTGGGACTTTAACAAGATAAAAAGCTTCTGCACAGCCAAAGAAACATTCAACAGAACTTAAAAGCAATCTATGGGATTGGGAATGATATTTGCAAATGACATATCTGATAAAGGGTTAGTATTCAAAGTATATGAAGAACTTGTAAAACTCAACACCCACAAACCAAATAATCTAATTTAAGAATGGGCAGAAGACATGAAAAAGACATTTCTCCAAAGAAGACACAGAGATGGCCAAGAACTGATCATCAGGAAAACGCAAATTAAAACTATAGTATGCTATCACTTCACACCTATCAGAATGGCTAAAATCAACAGCATAAGAGACAACAGGTTTTGGTCAGGTTGTGGAGAAAAAGGAACCCTCATACACTATTGGTTGGAATACAAACTGGTGCAGCCATGCTGTAAAATAGTATGGAGGTTCCTCAAAAAGTTAAACATAGAACTACCCTATGATCCATCAATTGCATAGTAATGAATACTAATTCAAAGGGATACATGGGCCCTGGTGTTTATAGCAGCAATATCTACAATAGCCAAATCATTGAACCAGCCCAAGTGTGCATTGATTGATGAATTGATAAAAAAAAGAGGGAGTATATATTTACAGTGGTATATTACTTAGCCATTAAAAAGGAATGAAATCTTCCCATTGCAATGACATGAATGGAGCTAGAGAGTATTATGCTAAACAAAATAAGAGAAAGACAGATACAATATGATTTCACTTACATGTGTAATTTAAGAAACAAAACAAATGTATAAAGGGTAAAAGAGGAGGGATGCAGATGAAGAAACAGACTCTTAACTATAGAGAACCAACTGATGGTTACCTGCGGGATGGGGAGAGATGGGTAAATTAAGTGATGGAGATTAAGGAGTGTACTTGCTGTGGTAAGCACTGGGTGTTGTTTGCAAGTGTTGAATCACTATACCATACTCCTGAAACTGATATTACCCTGTATGTTAACTAATTGGAATTTAAGTAAACACTTTTATTTTTTTTAAAGATTTTATTTATTTATTTGACAGACAGAGATCACAAGTAGGCAGGCAGAGATCACAGAGAGAGGCAGGCAGAGAGAGAAGAGGAAGCAGGCCCCATGCAGAGCAAAGAGCCCAATGTGGGGCTCGATACCAGGACACTGGGATCATGACCTGAGCCGAAGGCAGAGGCTTTAACCCACTGAGCCACCCAGGTGCCCCAAGTAAACACTTTTAAAAGGATCAATTAACATTTTGGAAAATTTTTGCAAAAATGCATGTCAAAGTTGAATGTGCAGCATATGAAAAAAGCTTATACTGTTTCTTGTTGAGGGAATGAATTTTTACTTGGACTTCCAATAAATAAGCATTCTTTTAGATATATTCCTCTGTGTGTGATTTACAACTCCTGTCATAAGAGACACTGGTGGTGTTTTGTAACAAAGTTTAAATTCCTATTCTTGTCCAATTTATATAATGACCATATTTAGTTGAGTTTCTGAGGTTTACCTTTTAATGCAAACCTTTTGTATAATATTGAATGTACAATTTTTTCAGTGGCATTTAGATTTGTTTACAGCAGTGTAATAGGAAAGTAAAGGTGAATATGCAGGGATTTTAGAAATGCTGACAAAATTATTTGACTTCCCTAAATATAGTTGAGATTTTCATTAAACATTTGAATTCAAGTTGGTGAGCCAAAGCAAGAATTTTTATAGCTATAGAACAATGAAAGGACATATGTTTTTATTATTAGTCCATAATATTATTGGTTGAGGAAAAAATAACTGGAGGCAGGAGGTGAATCAGATTACTGAACAGATAAGTAGTGATCTGAAACTCATACCACTAAAGATTTAAGAGTCTGAATGCCATGAGGTACTTCTCAAATGTCTCCTCCATGATCTATTTAAACTGTTCTGGCTTGTGTGGTCCTTTCATTTCCTTTCTTGAATAGCTTGCTAAGTAAACTTTCTAAAACTTCTTGTGGTAAACCATGATTATGTCCTATGGTTTCAACAATTGAAGGGTGCATTGGATTTTTATGCTGGCTATTAAATACAATAATCATTAGTTCAAACAAAGTGTAAGATGTCTGGCTATTTTCCTTTACTTTTGAATTGCAGT
This sequence comes from Taxidea taxus jeffersonii, assembly GCA_003697995.1. NCBI lineage: Eukaryota > Metazoa > Chordata > Mammalia > Carnivora > Mustelidae > Taxidea > Taxidea taxus. The sequence continues at coordinate 15,791 of ML096470.1, read as the reverse complement.
TAAAGCATTTAAGGCAACCTCTTGTTTGATCCTGTGTTTTGCTATTCCAAGTTTTCTTAGTGATGAAATTGAGCAAACCAGTAACTGGCCCAGGGAACCTTTAGAATAGTGAAGTAAAAATGTTTCCTATGATTTTCTGACCCAAACTTCTACCACAGGAGTCAACAAATATTTTCTCTAAAGGACCAGATAGTAAACATTTTGAGCTTTGTGAGCCATAAGGTCTCTGTTACAGCTACTTGCCTCTCTTCTAGTACATATACAGCCATAGACAGTACATAAAAAATGAGCATAGATGTGTTCCAATAAAACTTTATTTACAAAAACAAGCAGCAACATTTCTTCAAAGAGTATGTACAAATGTCCAACAAGTACATGAAAAGATGTTCAACACTATTAATCATTAGGGAAATGCAAATCACAAGATGTAAATCACAAATGCAAACCACCGAGCCACCCAGGTGCCCAAGGCAAGGTTAAGTTTTTAAAGCAGGAATGGTTTGGGGAAGGGATTTTCAGGGAAAAGACATGTTAGACGTCTAAGGATAAGCCAGGTGCTAAATCTTAGAAAAATCTTCACCCCTCGCTTGTTCCCAGAAGCAGTTACAGACAAGTCACCCCTGCCTTGTTTTCCATTCAGGGAGCCAAATACAGACTGGGGTGGCTAGAGATTTGGAAAGCTGCTGTCTAGATGATTTGTTCTTTTTGATAAAGGAAAAGACTATAAATTATAAGTACTACCAAGGTGGAGAAGGGTGTGAATGAGGGGAAAAGGAGAAAGGTGAATCAGTCACACAGAAAACTTGATTTCTTGGGTCCTGAACAGTTTGGTTTTTTTTTTTCCACTTTGAATTGTGTGTAGACAAAGAACATTAAACTTTCTAGAAAACATCAAACAGCCATTAAGGAGCCTTGGACTGAAGGGAGAGGGAGAGGTTAAAAAGACTTGCCCACAAGTTATTTTGCTCTTCTGTGGCCACACAAATGTGTAGCGTAAGAACTCTGTTCAACTGTGAGGCACACTAGTGGTGCTTTGTGTGATTACGAAGTGGTACTTGTTTTAAACAGAGGCAATATCATTGTACAGGAGCTGTATTCCTGGAGGATTTGTTAATTGAAGTATCCCAGTGATAGAGTTCTATCTCAAATATATTGTAAGAAATCACGGGCTTAGGGAGCAAGCCAATAAAGCACATGAAACCTGGCTTCTCTGTTGTCAATTAACCACTGAAAAGACCTTTGAAAGGGCGCCTGGGTGGCTCAGTGGGTTAGGCCTCTGCCTTCAGCTCAGGTCATGATCTCAGGGTCCTGGGATTGAGCCCCGCATCGGGCTCTCTGCTCAGCAAGGAGCCTGCTTCCTCCTCTCTCTCTGCCTGCCTCTCTACTTACTTGTGATCTCTCTGTCAAATAAATAAATAAAATCTTAAAAAAACAAACAAACAGAAAAGACCTTTGAAGCCAACCCAGGACTGAGAGAGCTTGACAACATATCTAAAATATAACCTATCTGAATTCTCAAACTATTATTGGAGCAAAACAACACGTATATACATACTCAAAATGAAAAGAGGTTTGAGTGACTGATATGGGTTACTTTTTACTTCCCTGACTGGTACTGCAAAATTATTTGTTGTATAGAATGAAATAAAGCCATATCAACAAATTATTTTCTGTCAGTCATTCACCAGGTTACAGAAATAGTTATATTCTTCAGAATTTAAGTCTTGCTTTGATAGGCATGAAATATAAATGTACCTGTAGATCAATAAAGCATTACAAAATAAGGAGTTAACATCAGTATATGTCAGAAATAACTTCATTTAAAATTAAACAGTGGAGGGGGTGCCTGGGTGGCTCAGTGGGTTAAGCCTCTGCCTTCAGCTCAAGTCATGATCTCAGGGTTCTGGGATCGAGCCCCGAAGTGGGCTCTCTGCTCAGCGGGGAGCCTGCTTCCTCTCTCTCTGCCTGCCTCTCTGCCTGCTTGTGGTGTCTGTCTGTCAAATGGATAAATAAAATCTTAAAAAAAAATTAAACAGTAGGGTTGGGGTTGAGCACACTACTGTCACTGGAGTTAAAAGTTTAAGCAATGCATTGAGATAGATCTCATTGGATGAAGTAGGGATGGTTTTGGAGAAGCTGAAAATTTAGAACATTCTGAATCTCAGAAGAGATTTTTGGTGAGCCACTGTGGTGAACACAATCTAATTTTGTTTCTTAGCAGAACCAGAGGTAGCAGCAGAATGATGCACACAGAAGGATTTATGAAATTAACAAAGATAGTATGTGAAAAAGTCATCTCAGATTTCTTGGGGGCAAAGTTTTCAAATCAATACTTTGGACTAGCTATTTCTATTTCCTTGCTACCCTTCTTCCATGATACTTTACAGTGTATCATCCATCTACTCACCATACTATTACAACCAGTGTCAGTATAATTTCAGGCTGAATTTTGAAACCCATTGGCCTTTCTCAGTCCTTATGCTTCCTGATCTCTTTGCCATATTCGATGCAACTTCTCAAAACTATTAACTGTCTTAGTGATACTTGTGCCAACTGAGCTTTCCTTCTGCTTTAAAAAATATTTCTTTTTCTATCCCTCTTTATCTCTTTTTCCTTCCTTTTCTGTATTCATTCTCTTGTAAGGCCATCCACCTTTCGGGTATCAGTTATATAGTCTCTTGTCATAACTTCAGAAAGTAGACAGGTGATTTGTTACCATAGTTAAACATACCAATCAGCTGATGGCATGGCTTTCCTAAATGAAGAGGGAGAAATCAAGTGAAATAAGTGTTTTGTGATTTGGTAAGTGTTAAAATAATGTATTAATTTTGATCTAACTTTAATATAAGTTTCTGATACCCAGGCCTGTTTTAGAGCGCTTTCGAAGATATTTTTCTAGGTTTATTCTGTCAGCACATTTTGAGCATCCTGAGTGTTTTTTGCTTATCATGTGGTGGCTGCTTAACTAAATTATCTAACCCTTAATACATCCTGATAGCTCTGATTATTGAGTATTCAAATGAAGTTGGTGAATGAAAAAATATAAAGGAAGCCTGTAAGTAAATAGGACCTGCACCACGAGAAAGCATTTTATGTTTTCTTCTGTCAAGATCTCTCTCCTCTCTCTCTCTCTCTCTCTCTCTCTCTCTCTGTGTATGTATGTGTGTGTGTGTGTGAGAGAGAGAGAGAGAGAGAGAGAGTTCAGATTCTACTTTTGCCCATTAAGTTGCTTAGCTATATGATTTGTTTAATCCTAGTTCAGTTGATAGCACATCAATCAAGAAAGAATATTCAGTAAGAGAGCAACTCAGTGACTGAAATAGCCTGCTGCCAGGAGTCCCTTAATATATGTAGCCTGCCTTCTATGTTTAATAAAACTATTTAGACTCACAAGTATAGCAGAACAAAAGATGAGTCACCTGACAACCAAATTTGTTGTTGTTTTCCCAACTTTGTATTATATTACAGAATTATATGTTTAACATGAACCAGTGTCTGACTGTCTTTTTGGAGTAAGTGGAGCAAAACTTCTAGATGGCTTGCCCTGCACTATAATATTTAAATATACCACTAGTGCCAGCTGTTCACCTGTAGTCCAAAGTGCCTCATAGAATTTCTTGGACGAATTGAAAATTTTGGTAGCCAGTAATTTTCTTGTTACTTATTTTTGGTTTAGTCAACATATGCTCTAAAATTATGTAATCTTTTTACACATATACCCCCAAACTAGCAAATGGAGTAGTATATGATGAGTGATTTATAGTGCTTTGCTTTTCATTTGAATAAAATACTGCCTTTGGAAGGGCATATATGCTTGTACTTAACTTATGACAGGGAAGATGTGCCTCTTTAAGATTTTTCACTCTTTTTGTTCTGGAAAATTCACATATGTACACATAATAGTACAGTTGCCACCCCATGTATGTGTATACATCATATAGCTTCAACAAGTATCAACCCCTGATCATTTTTTAAAACAAAATTTGGATTTACAAAATTAGAAAATTAATTATGGATTCTCTATTTACATCTAGGAACTTGATAGAATTTACAGATAATTGGGAAGTTCTGAAATAAGAGTAATAAAAATATAACACATTTACATATTGGTACCAAGTCCTTTTTAAATGTTTTACTTATATTAGTATTTTAAAATTTAATAATTTTAATTATTTAAATTAGTAATTTAAATGTATTACTTATATTATTTACTTATATGTTTTACTTATATTAATTCTCACAAAACCCCCATTTCATGAACATTATATTATTATAATTTTACAGGTAAAAATCATCTGAGGCACAGAAATATAATGTGTCTAAAGTACTCCACTTGTGACAGAATTGGTGTTTGATCTCAGGAAATCTGGCACCAAAAATCTATGTTTTCTACCACAAAATGGAGAATACAGAGAAAATAAATGTGATATCCAATTGAAGGTCAGTCAGAAATGAAGGCTGAATCATATGAAATTATAATGTATGCCAACAGGCAAATTCTAATTTTATAAAAATCTGATTAGCTTAACTTTTTAAGGCTCTAGCTGGTTCACAAAATGAAGACATACCTGTAGATTGAAAGGGAACCCAATTAAGATGGCAGAAGCCCTCTGATATGAGTTTTATTTTTGTAGTCCTCATTCTATCATGTTGTATCATCTTTATCAGTTTAGGGTCTTTTTAGCTAAAAGAAACAAAATACACTTCAAGTGGCCTTAACAAAATAAAGTATCTTTACATATATCTTGGTAAGGAGCTCACTATTTACATCTGTCCCTCCTGTGTTTTTTTCACCCAACAAATATTTATTAACTGCTCTTCACTCAGAAATGTTTGAGTTGAAATCTGAAGGATGAATAGGAGTTAACTAAACAAACAAAGGAGTGACTAGGAGATATTCTGGAGAAAAGAAACACCTGTGCCAAGACTCAGTAGCATTAAAAAAACATGGTATACTCAAGGGACTTAAAGAAGACGGGTGTGGGGGCACCTGGGTGGCTCAGTGGGTTAAGCCTCTGCCTTCGGCTCAGGTCATAATCTCAGGGTCCTGGGATTGAGTCCCATATCGGGCTCTCTGCTCAGCGGGGGTCCTGCTTCCCTCTCTCTCTCTCTCTGCCTGCCTCTCTGCCTACTTGTGATCTCTCTCTGTCAAATAAATAAATAAAATATTAAAAAAAAAAAAGACTGGTGTGGCAAGCACGGAGAACAAGGGGAAGAGTGACTTTTTTTTTTTTTTAAAAGAACTAGGTTTGTGATATAGGCAGAGGTCAGACTGCAGGGTATTGTAGGTCATAGTGAGGGTTTTAGCCTTTAGCCTAATAGTGATAGGAAGCTATTGAAAGTCTTTAAGTAGGGGATGCTGTGATCAGCTTCACATTAATTTTTTTAACTTTTTATTTGTAGATAATTTAAATTCACAAGTTTCAAAAATAATACAAGGAGTTTCATACCCTTTACCCATATTACCCAGTGATAAGATCTGAAATAACCATAGCACAATTATCAAAACCAGGAAACTAACATTGATATAATACTAATAAGTAAGTATAGACATTTTTTGTATTTCACTAGTTATAAGTGTTTAAGAGATCCTTTTGGCTACAGTGCAGAGAATGCATTGAAGGACTAGAGTGAATGTGGGGAGACCAGTGAAGAGGCTATTGAAATTGAAATTGATAAGATGAGATGGTTTTAGTTCAAAATAGGGTGTTGGCGGTGAAGATGCTGAAAATTAGATTCACTAGATATTTAGGAGGTAAAATAAAAAAGACTAGGTGATTTATTTCATGGGATATTGAGGTGGGGGGAAGGTAAGGATAACATCCAGGTTTCTGGATTGGAGAAATGGTAAAAGGTGGTATAATTAACTGAGATAAGAACTAGATTTGTGGGGGAGAGGTTAGAAGCTCACTCTTGGATAGACAGAACTGTTGAGTAGGAAGCTGGATGTGAAAGTCTGAAGCTTGAAAGAGGGCTATGTCGTATTCTGCAGTATGAATATACTGTGACATACTTATTAGCTCTATCTTATTAGATATCAGAATTGTTTCCAAGTTTTTCCTCCTATAAACAGTGGCACAGCAAACTTAATTTTAGCTACATCTTTGTGTATATCCTTAATTATTTCCTCAGAATAAATTTTCAAAAGGAAAATTTCTGGGCTAAAGAATATGTACATTTTATTTTTAATACCTTTCTCTAAATCATTAAAAACAAAATGATACCTCATTAGCAGTTTTTAAGCTAGAGTACTTAATGTGGGAAGGTATTGAGAACTTCTAGTAGACTGTAATATTACTTCTAAGCAACAAGAGACATCATAACAAGTCAAAAAGGTTTGTGGTGCTATCTGTGGAATCAGTAGGTAGTCAGGCATGGGACAAAATTCAATATTCTAAGAGAGGCTGGTTAATAACAGGCTGGTTAATAAAAGAGACTGGTTAATAACAGAAAGGAACTGAGACTTTGGGAGCTTGGGAAGATGGTGGAGTAGGAAGACCCTGAACTCTCCCCATTACACATTCACAAGTAGGTATCATCCACATCAAAGGAAATAAAGCAGAGAGGGATCCAAAGACTAACAACAAACTCTACAACTACATATGGAGAAAAGTGTGCATCTGAAAAGTTAGGAAGTTCAGAAAGTTTGAGGGAAGCTGCCCACAGGACAGAAGAAACTGCACACATGGAGAGGGCAGAGAAATGGGTCCTCATACCAAGGAGCTCACAGGGGGATGATTAATCCCCATAATGTTTGGCTTTGAAAACCAGGGGTGTTGAATTCCATGTGTTTGTATAATCACTGGGATTTGGAGCCTGGAGCTTTAAAGGTCAACTGACTCAGAGGCCAAGTTGTAGCTGAGTCCCCACCCTTAAAGAGACAGAAGACTGTATGGAAAAGCAAAATAAAAATGCCAGTTTACACAATGCTAGGAACAAATGGGAGATATATCTGAATCTTGCTATTCAGCAAGTTCATGCTGAATTTGGGACATATTAGGAGGGAGCTGGCAAGCACCATTTTCCTCCCCCACCACCCAGCATAACACAGAGCTACCTGCAGGATGCAGCATTGCACAGACACTTGCTTCCTAACCAGCTAGCAGTGCACCATGCCCATGAATTCTCCTGAGGACTTGTCCACTCCAGGCCTGCTAGCCTTGGCCCAGGGTTTGGGAAAATTTTGATAGCACATGCACTCTGCCCAGCTGCTAAGTGCCCAGCCGCCACCACACACTGTACCCAGCCACCAAATGCATAGCTGCCACTTTGCACGATGCCTAGCCACACATCAGCACCCACCATTGCACACTGAACCCAACTGCACCCAGCCATTACCACACACTGTGCCCATCCTTGCACCCCCTGACTGCCCTGACATGCAGCCCATAGTCACCTCAGTGCTTTGGGAGATCTGGGGTAGGATTAGTGGCCTAGCATAAATTTTGCTAACACCCCCACCCCACTCCCAAGTTCCATTGCAGTCAGACACCCTCAGAGCTGGCCTGTATGTGTCCCACTAATACCATAGAGAGCAAGCATAGCCCATAACAGGCAGAGAGTGCAGACAACTACACTGAAAGGAAAAGTGACTCAGACACAACAATGGGGCATAAGCAACACACATAGGATGCTCTCCTGAAGTGCCAAGTTCTGGTGATTAGGGAATACTGCACAACAGGGAACTCTAAGACCTCTTCTTTGATCAGTCACTACTTCCAAAAGCAGAAGATATAGGTGACTTTCATCTTAGAGAAACAGACACAGGCAGACACAAGGAGGAGACAGAGAAATTTACCCAAATGAAAGAACAGAACAAGGCTAAGGCCAGCGACCTAGGCAAAATAGATATAAGTAATATGCCTGAAAGAGAATTTAAAGCAATGAATGTAAGGATATTCTCTGGACTTAAGAAATGAGTTATACTCTTAACACAGAGATAAGGGATAACATTGCAGAGATAAAGGCTGAATAAACAAAATGAGAAACATACTTGATGGAATGAACAGTAGGCTGGAAGAAGCAGAGGAATGAACTAATCACCTGGAAGACAGTAATGGAAAGTAATCAAGCTGAACAAAACTGAGAAAAAAAGAATTAAGCAATATGAGAATAGCCTGATCAAACATAACAAATCCTATTACAGGAGTCCCAGAAAAAGGAGACTGGGAAAAAGGGACAGAAAATTGATTTGAAAAAAATGGTAGCATAAAATTTCCCTAATCTTGGGAAGGAAAGAGACATCCAGAACCAAAAGGCACAGATAACTCCCATCAAAATCAACAAAAGCAGGCCTATAAGAACACATATTGTAACTAAACTGGTAAAACACAGTAGTAAACAAAAAATTCTTAAAAGCAGCAAAAGAAGTCAATAACTTACAAGGGAAAACCCATCAGACTACTAAGAGATTTTTCAACAGAAACTTTGCAAGACAGAAGGGAGTGGCATGATATAGTCAAAGTGCTAAATGGAAAAATCTGCAGCCAAGAATATGCTGTCCAACAAGGCTATCATTCAGAATAGAAGAGATAGTTTTCCAGACAAACAAACAGTAAAGGAGTTTGTGACCACTAAACCAGTGCTCCGAGAAATATTAAAGGGGGCTCTGAGTGGAAAGGAGACACCCAAAGTGACAGTATAAAGGTAGGAAACACAAAAGCAGTAAAAAGGAATATTTCTGTAAAAAAAAAATCAAGGAACTCACAAAAAAGGTGTATATGACACCACATACCTAAAACATGGGGATGAGAAGAAAGAGGAAGGGTTTCAAACAGAAATAACTATCAACTTAATATAGACTGCTATATGCAGAAGATGTTACAAACAAATGTAATGGTAATCATATATCAAAAACCATTAATAAACATGCAAAGAATAAAGAGAAATCCAAATATATCACTAAAGAAAACCAGCAAACCATGAAAGACAGATAAGAAAGGATCCAAGAGCACCTCCAAAAACAAACATAAAACAAGTAATAAGATGGTAATAAATGCATACCTATCAATAATTACTTGAATGTAAATGGCCTAAATGTTCCAATGAAAAGACATAGGGTGACAGAATGGATAAAAAACAAAAACAAAAACAAGACCCATCTAAATGCTGCCTACAAGAGACTCATTTTATTTATTTTTTAATAAGTTCAATTAGCCAACATATAGTACATCATCAGTTTTTGAGGTAGTGTTCAGTGATTCCTTAGTTGCATATAACACCCAGTACTCACCACATCACATGCCCTCCTTAATGCCCATCACCCAGTTACCCCATCCCTCCACACCCCTCCCTTCTGCAAACCTCAATTTGTTTCCCAGAGACCATAGTCCCTCATGGTTTGTCTCCCTCTCTGATTTTTCCCCAGTTTTCCCTCCCTTCCTCTGTGGTTGTCTGTGATAAAGCTTTTATTTCACACATTAGTGAGGCTGTATGATAATTGTCTTTGTCTGCTTGACTTATTTCCCTTAGCCTCATATCCTCCATTTCCATCCATGTCAATGCAAATGGTAAGTATTCATTTTTTCTGATGGCTGAATAATATTTTATTGTATATATGAACCACATCTTCTTAATACATTCATCTATTGAAGGACATCTTGGCTCCTTCCACAGTTTGGCTATTGTGGACATTGCTGTTATGAACATTAGGGTGCAGTGTCCCTTCTTTTCACTACATCTGTATCTTTGGGGTAAATGCCCAGTAGTGCAATTGCTGAGTCATAGAGTAGCTTTATTTTTAATGACTTGAGGAACCTCCATATTGTTTTCCAGGGTGGCTGTACCAGCTTGCATTCCCACCAACAGTGTAAGAGGGTTCCCCTTTCCCCACAACCTTGCCAACATTTGTTGTTCTCTGTATTGTTAATTTTTGCCATTCTAACTGGTGTAAGGTGGTATCTCATTGTGCTTTTGATTTGTATTTCCCTGATGGCAAGTGATATGTAGACTCATTTTAGACCTAAAGCCACCTGCAGATTGAAAGCAAAGGGGTGGAGAAACATCTATCATGCAAATGCATGTCAAAAGAAAGCCAGGGTAGATTTTGAAACAAAGACTATAATAAGAGACAAAGAAAAATTCTGTATAATGATAAAGGGAACAATGCAACAAAAGAGATAACAATTGTAAATATTTATGCACTGCAGGTGGGAGTACCAAAATACATAAAACCGTTAATAACAAACATAATGGAGCTAATTGATAAAAACACAATAATAGGAGACTTTAATTCCCCACTCACATTAATGGACAGATCATCTAAACAGAAAATCAACAAGGAATCAATGACTTTGAATGACACACTGCACCACATGAATTTGACAGATATAGTCAGGGCACCTGGGTTGCTCAGTGGGTTAAGCCTCTGCCTTCTGCTCAGGTCATGATCTCAGGGTCCTGGGATTGAGCCCCACATCAGGCTCTCTGCTCAGCAGGGAGCCTGCTTCCCCCTGTCTGCCTGCCTCTCTGCCTACTTGTGATCTCTCTCTCTGTCAAATAAATAAATAAAGTCTTTAAAAAAACAGATATAGTCAGAACATTCCATCCTAAAACAGCAGAATACACATTCTTTACACGTGCACATGGAACATTCCCCAGAATAGATCACACATTAAATCACAAAACAAGCTTCAACCAATTCAAGAAGATCAAATTCATACCTTGCAACTTTTCTGACCACAACACCATGAAACTAGAAGTCAACCACAAGAAAAAATCTGGAAAGACCACAAATACATGGAGGTTAAATAACATGCTACTAAATAATGAGTGAATCAACCAGGAAATAAAAGATTTTTAAGAATGCATAGAAACAAATCACAAAACACAACAGTTCAAATATTTGGGATGCCACAAAAGTGGTTCTAACAGAGAAGTTTATAGTAATTCACGCCTACCTCAAAAAGCAAGAAAAATCTCCAAGAATATAATCGGGGCGCCTGTGTGGCTCAGTGGGTTAAAGCCTCAGCCTTTGGCTCAGGTCATGATCCCAGGGTCCTAGGATTGAGCCCTGCATTGGGCTCTCTGCTCAGCAGGGAGCCTGCTTCCCTTCCTCTCTCTCTGCCTACTTGTGATCTCTGTCTGTCCAAAAAATAAATAAAATCTTAAAAAAAACTTACATTAAAAAAAGAATATAATCTTACACCTAAAGGGCATAGAAAAAGAAGAACAAACAATACCTAAAACCAGCAGCAGGAAGGAAATAATATTAGAGCAGAAATGATATAAAATGATATAGAACCTAAGACACATTAAACAGATCAATGAAAACAGGAGCTGGTTCTGTGGAAAGATTAACAAAATGGATAAACTTCTAGCCACACTTGTCAAGAAAAAAAGGGAAAGGACTCAAGTAAAATCACAAATAAGAGAGGAAACATGCCAGAAATACAATTAAAAATATTATGAAAAAGCATATGGCAAAACACTGGACATCCTAGAAGAAATGGATGAATTCCTAGAATTGTATTAACTACCAAAACACAGGAAGAAATAGAAATAGAAAATTTGAACAGACCAATTACCAACAAAGAAATTGAATCAGTAATAAAACAAAACAAAAAACCCCTCCCAACAAAAAAAGTTACCAGCAAAGAAACTGAATCAGTAATAAACAAAACAAAAGAAAACAAAACAAAACAAAGCAAAAAAACCTCCTAAGAAAAAAAAAGTCCAGGACCATATGTCTTCACAGGAGAAGACATTGCATCAATAAAAAAAGTATAAGAAACATCATTTCAATAGACACAGAAAAAGCATTGACAATGTACAATATGCTTTATGATAAAAAGCTCAACAAAGCAGGTTTAGAGGGAACATACCTCAATAATGGCCATATATAAAAATGGCCATATATAAAAAACCCACAGCTAACATCATCATAGGGAAAAACTAAGATCTTCTCCCCAAGGATCAGGAACAAGACAAGGATCTCCACTCTTACCACTTCTATTCAATATAGTATGGAGGTCCTAGCCACAGCGATCTGATAACAAAACGAAATAAAAGACATCAAAATAAATAAGGAAAAAGTAAATGTTCACAATTTGCACATGACATGATACTCTATATAGAAAACCTGAAAGACTCCATCCCAAAACTGCTAGAATTGATAAACAAAATCAGTAAATGGCAGGATACAAAAATCATTGTATATGTTGGAATATTACTCAGCCATCAGAAATGATGCAGCATTTGCATCAACATGGATGGGACTGAAGGAGATTATGCTGAGTGAAATAAGTCAAGCAAAGATAGTCAACTATCATATGGTTTCACTTGTGGAACATAAGGAATAACATGGGGGACATTAGGAAAAGGAAGGGGGAAATGAAGGGGGGAATCAGAGGGGGAGACAAACCATGAGAGACTGTGGACTCTGAGAAACAAACTGAGGCTTTTAGAGGTGGGGGGATGGGTTGGCCCAGTGATGGGTATTAAGGAGGGCACATATTGCATGGAGCACTGGGTGTTATATGTAAACAATGAATCTTAGAACACTACATCAAAAACTAATGATGTACTGTATAATGACTAACATAACAATAAAAAATAATAAAGATACAAAAATCAGTGTACAGAAATCAGTTGCATTTCTATACACCAATAATGAAGCAACAGAAAGAAATTAAAACAATCCCATTTACAATTTCAGCAAACATAATAGGATACCCAGGAATAAACCTAACCAAAGAGGTAAAAGACCTGTGCTCTGAAAACTATAAAGCACTGATAATAGAAATTAAAGGCCACACAAGCAAAGGAAAGAAATTCCATGCTCATGGATTAGAAGAACAAATACTGTTAAAATGTCTATAGTACCCAAAGCAATCTATACATTTAATGCAATTCCTATCAAAATACCTACAGGATTTCTCACAGAACTAAAAACAAACAATGCAAAAATTTGCGTGGAATCACAAAAGACCCCAAATAGCCAAAGCAATCTTTAAAAAGAAATGCAAAGTTGGAGCCATCAGAGTTCCAGACTTCAAGTTATATTCCAAAATTGTAGTGATCAAAATAGTATGGCACTGGCACAGAAACAGACACATAGATCAATGGAACGGAATAGAAAACCCAGAAATGAAACCACAAATATATGGTCAATTAACCCTCGATAAAGCAGGAAAGAATATTCAATAGGAAAAGGACAGTTTCTTCAACAAAAGGTATTAGGAAAACTGGACCACTTTCTTATACCATACACAAAAATTCATAATGGATTAAAGACTTAAATTTGATACCTGAAATCATAAAAATCCTAGAAGAGAACATATGCAGTAAGCTCTTTGATATCAGCCTTAGCAACTTTTTTTTTCTAAATATGTCTCCTGAGGCAAGGGAAACAAAAAATAAACTGTTAGGACTACATCAAAATGAAAAGTTTCAACACAGTGAAGAAAACAATCAACAAAACTAAAAGGCAAACTATGGGATGGGAGAAGATATTTTCAAGTGACATATCTAATAATGGGTTAGTATCCAAAATATATAAAGAACTTATAATACTCAACACCCAAGAAAGAGATAATCCAATTAAAAATGGGCAGAAGATACGAATAGACATTTCTCCAAAGAAGACATTCAGATGGCCAACAGACACATGAAAGGATATTCATCATCACTCACCATCAGAGAAATGCAAAATAAAACTACAATGATATATCATCTCACATCTGTCAGAATGGCTAAAACCAACAACACAAGAAAGAACAGATATTGATGAGGATGTGGCAAAATGGAACCCTCTTGCACTGCTGATTGGAATGTAAACTGGTGCAGCCACTCTGGAAGACAGTATGGAGGTTCTTCAAAAAATTAAAAATAGAACTTCTATGATCCATGACTTCCACTACTGGGTATTTACAAAAAATATGAAAACACTAAACAGAATGGATATACCTTTATGTTTATTGCAGCATTATTTACAATAGTGAAGATATAGAAACAGCCCATGTACCCACTGATTGATTAATGGATAAGTAAGTGGGATATATATATATGAAATGTTACCATTTGCAATGACATGGATGAAGCTAGAGAGTATAAGAGTAACCAAAGTAAGTCAGTCAGAGAGACAACTCAGAAACAGATAATTATAGAGAAGGAACTGATGGTTACCAAAGGGGAGAGTAAAGGGTATTTGGTTAAATAGGTGGTAGGGAGTAAGGAATGCACTTGTTGTGATGAGCACCAGATGATAAATGGAATTGTTGAGTCACTTTACTGTACACCTAAAAGTGAATATAACACTGTATTTTAACTAACTTGAAGTAAAATTAAAACTTTAAATAAACACATTAAGCAAGGAAACCAAGTGATCAAAGATTCAGTAATTTCTATTTTTTCCTTTTAAGATTTTTTGAGTGGCTGAAATAATTATGTAAAGCTGATACAGATATTAAGATTTCTGAGATGCATTCATACCAGTGCTTCTATGAACACTCTCTGAATTAAATGCTTTTTGTCTTTTCAGCATTTCAAAAAGCTAATTCAAAGATGATTTTTTAAAACATGTGTTAGAAAAATGGTCCTCAAACCATGCTTAATGACTAACATCAGGGAATTCTATTGCCTGTAATCATCACTGTCCTAATAACCCTATCTTATATCAGTTATAAAGGATATGCTTTACTAATATTACTTTGATATAAAGTAGATAAGATTTATGTCTGCTGAGATATATAACTCAAAGTATCATAGAAATCAGAGTTAAAAACACAGTTTACTCTGCTGAGAAGACTGAGGTTGTGATTTAATTTTTGTCTCCACATCTGTAAAATATTATTACAAATGGATGCCAGCCACCAATTCTCTTTCTCTTCTGTGGACAAAACTAAAAGGAACAAGCTTAAAGTATATTAGGAGTGTTAAAACAGGCTTAAATTTTATTGAAAGTGTTAGGTTACATGTAAGGAAGAAATCTTCAATAACAAGTTTTATTAAATACTTGATTAGTCAACCAAGGAAGATAGCTGAATCTCAGTCCTGAGAAAAACCTTATGAAATAAAATGGGCAATCATCTAACATGACTGAGTAGTGGGAATGATATTCATGTAACTCAATGGTCTCTAGAGACTCCTTCCAAACTTTGCATTCTGCAAAAATAATTTAATTAAAAACTGTTACCAAAATAAACATATAGTTTTTAATGCCAGATAGAATTGTTTAATGAATGTTCAGTAAGTGTTTACCAAATTCTTATAGAAATCTAGAATACCTTGAAGCCTTATTATAATGTTGTCATGGGATCTTTGTTATTGATGTTGTTACTGTTTAAGTTGTAACATTATTCTAATAGAAGAGGAAACTAAGGAACAGAGGTTAAATAATTTGCCTAAGGTCATAAAGTGGCACAGGACTAGAACCCACCTCTATTTTTACTCCTAATTCAGAGCTGTCCTAGTGACCCTGGGCTTTCTGTTCTGGGCCTGCGTGGAGGTGAGCATTTCTTTTCACAGGGACTTTCTGAAACATCCTAACTAATTCCCCTGAGAAATGTCCTGGACTAACTTAATGTCAAATTCTGATCTGTATCAGAGCTACAAGAAGTAGAGGAGGAGCTTCAGCAACCTTGAAATTAAAAAAAAACACTCCAGCTTTTTCTGCCTCTGGAAGGGCCTGTGTGGTTATGTATAGTCAGTCTCACCCACTACACTCAAAAGAATCATATTTGCTTTTTCTCACTACTGAATCTACAGTGATGGCACAGAAAAGGTACTTAAGTGTCTGTTGAATGAGTGAATGTATACAAGTGAAATTAACCTTCTTTTTTTTATTTTTTTTA
>ML096469.1:54899-66954 GCA_003697995.1 Taxidea taxus jeffersonii | reverse complement strand
TTCCATGACTTCATTATCCAATTCATGTAATCATTAAAAGTGATGGTCAGGGAACATAAAAAGGGGAATAGAGTTATCCCCTTCTAGCAAAAGTCCCTTATGTGGGGAACAGTGGGCTGCACATACCCATGTTGATTTATTTATTTTTTCTTTTAAAGATTTTATTCATTTATTTTACAGAGAGAGAGAGAGATCACAAGTAGGCAGAGAGGCAGGCAGAGAGAGAGGAGGAAGCAGGTTCCCTGCTGAGCAGAGAGCCCTATGCGGGGCTCAATCCCAGGACCCTGGGATCATGACCCGAGGGGGCTTAACCCACTGAGCCACCCAGGCATCCCCAGACCCTTGTTTAAACTGTTTTAACCATGACCTTGAACCATTCAACCACGAAGGACTGACAAATCAATCATGGTCGGGGCCATTGAAAAGATTCATGCATGTGTCCAAACACACTTGGGACCCCCACCTTTCCCCCATCCCTGCTCTGCAGCCACCCTGGCTCCTGCTTCCCTGTAAATGGCAGCCTGCGCCCATTCAGGGGTCTTTGTAGTGGACTTCCCACTGCCTCAACCTCCCTTCCAAAGTCTTGGCATCCTTCCTCTCTGTCCTTAAATGCCACCTCCTCAGAGAGGCACTGTGTCACCGCATCTAAAGTAAGAGCCTCCCTATTCTCCTTCCGCCCCTTTTCCGTCAGTGCTACAACGACGTCCAGACAACGGGTCTGCTCCCTGGTTCTGTGTGGGTTCTGTGTGCAGAGGGACTGCGATCCCCTCGCCCATGTTCCTGAACCCCTTCTTCCTCATATGGAAACCCTGCCTTTGTGGTGGCTGGCCATGTGTCCTTCAATACATATGCCCTGCCTCATGTTGCAGGATCTCAGGGTCCCTGTCTCACAGAGTGGAACAATGAATCTCGTGCACCCAATAGGGTGAAGTGAAGCAGAAGTTTATCAAGTGAAGGTGCGAGCAGAAAGGAAGGGAAAATTTTCTCTAGGGTGAGAGGGGTTCCACATGGGTTGCCACTGAGGGATTTTAGGGCCGGTCTTTTATTGAAAACTTGACCTGGGAGCTTGTGGCCTTGAGATTCTTGTGCCATCTTGGTTTGAACAAGGACAAATGATAGCACCCTTAATGACTTACTGTTTTGAGGTTTGGTTATTTTCTGTAAACATACTGTAGCTGCCAAAGAAAAGTACTCCCTCACAGCAGGGGCCAGGAGGGTCTGGTCTGTTCCCTTATCTCTTGTTCCCTCTGACTGAGCACTTTTGCCTGCCAGGAGTAATTTCAGAGCCTAGTCAGGGGCCCCCTACCTCTCCCTGCCTATACCTTAACTCCTTCCTTACTCACTCAGGCTCCTTTACAGTGAGGGATGGCCTTTGAGACTACACACCCACACGTGTGAGCGTATGCACACACACACACACACACACACACACACACACACACATCTTAATACATTTCTATTTTGAAAGAGTATCATGATGAAACATGGAATTCTCATGGTTCCAAGTTCTATTCCAATTCTTCCAATCTTTGAAAATGTTTTTGGAATTTCAATTATCTGAATGTGTCACATGCCTGCTAAAAAGTTCCATGGAAAGCTACATAAAGGCAAGCATTCTTTGGAATCGATCCAGTCATGATGAATCAACTCGCCATTAGAATATTTTCTTATACACCAGTCTTTGAAAAATCTTTGGTCATCATGCGAAGTTGATTCTCTAAAATCTGCATGTTGTTCTGGGTTCATTCCACATTCAAGTAAAATATTATTATTTTATTATAAATTAGAAGCTGTGTCATAGTATTTTTACAATTTATTTAAATGCCACCTTTTTACTCTCTTGCTTGTACTCATGTTCAGTACTTCCTGAATTATCTAATGCTTCCTTTCATTTTTTCTCACAATTCAAAGAAGATTCTATAGTTTGCTCTGGATTTGATGGTAACTGTGTTCTCATATCAATGATAGGAACTCATTCATTTTTGGTAGCTGGAATACATTTTTCTTGTCAAACTTGTAACTGACTGACTCCTGTAATTTTGACACGTTTCTACTTGCATTTTATTTCTTTTCCTAAACATTGCACCACATTCTTTTTGATGTCTTACTTCCATTAAATAATTACAGTGTAACTTACGAATATATTTTTATTTATTTATTTATTTATTTATTTTTTAAAAAGATTATTTATTTATGTGACAGACAGAGATCACACAAGTAGGCAGAGAGGGGAGGGGAGAAGCAGGCTCCCTGCCAAGCAGAGAGCCCAATGCGGAACTCGATCCCAGGACCCTGGGATCATGACCCGAGCCGAAGGCAGCGGCTTAACTCACTGAGCCACCCAGGCGTTCCACGAATGTATTTTTAAATCAATACAATCTATTTAGAGTAAACGTAGTATATAATATGTACCTCAGTAATTTATATTAACTATCTATAGGCATCTGAATTACAATATTAAATACTTAGGTGCACACAAGAATTTGTATAAAATACAAAAATGGATAATTACAAACAGATTATTACACACCAGGTTTCCAGATGAAAAAAAAAAACCATGAAAAATTTATTTCTAGAAATGAAGTGAGCACCACAGTGCCTGGTGGCTCATTTGGTTAAACATCCACTCTTGGTTTCAGCTCAGGTCACGATCTCAGGATCATGAGATCGAGCTCTCTGTCAGGTTCTGCGCTAGGCATGGAGCCTGCCTGGGACTCTCTCTCTCCCTCTCCCTCTGCCCCTCCTCCACTCTCTCTCCCTAAAAAAAATTAAGTGAGTACCATTATAATATTCCTAATTGTTTTTTAAGATTTTATCTATCTATCTATCTGACAGGAGAGCGAGCACAAGTAGGCAGAGAAGCAGGCAGAGGACAAGGGAGAAGCAGGCTGCTTACTGAGCAGAGAGCCTGACTCGGGGCTCTATCCCAGGTCCCTGGGATCATGACCTGAGTCGAAAGGAGATGCTTAAATGACTGAGCCACCCAGGCACCCCTCATAATTGTTTTGAGTTACTAAAGTATAAAATGTTCCTGATAACATTATTTTCCCGGTAAAGTATATTTTTGTCAGGAAATATTTGATAGTTGGTCAAATTTCATTTTTGAAAAGTCAAAAATTATTAATGAATAAAATGTATATAACTTACTGAGTGTTCTTCATAGCGTGATGAGCTTCAGAAACCACAACGAGCCTCAAGTTTGAGGCTGAGTCTGTTGAGTGATGAGGCTGAATGGATTTTTTAAAAAGATTTTACTTATCCATTTGGCAGAGATAGAGAGAGAGCACAAGTAGGCAGTGTGGCAGGCAGAGGGAGAGGAAGAAGCAGGCTCTCTGCTGAGCAGGGAGCCCGATGCAGGGCTCGATCCCAGGACCTTGGGATCATGACCTGAGCCAAAGGCAGGCACTTAACTAATTGAGCCACCCAGGTGCCCTTTGGGCTGAATGGATTTTAAAGGGACCAGATCATGACACACAGTGAAGTCTGAATGGTAAGTTCTGAAATTTGTCTCCAAACTTATTCTATCAACAAATAACTTTCGGGTACTCTCAAAAAAATGTTGGTAAGCTGTTATTCATCTTGACTGGCAAGTGCTTCAGCGGTTCCTAAAATATTGCACCTGGAGCACTTCACTTGTTTCCACCTAGTCCTGGCCCTGCTCTGCCTGTCCCTTCGAACTTCACATTGTGTGAGACCTTGAACCACCTCTATGCTCATGGCAGATTTTCTGCCAGCACAGTGCTCTCCTAAGTCATGTACTTCCTGAAGTGTAAGATGTGTGAAGTACAGACCATCTGATCTTCTTCACCCCCATCTCCCTCAGTGTCTACCAGAGTACCCAGCACTAGAAAACCTTCCTAGAACAAATGTTCCAGGAACATTTGTTGGATGAAGGAACCATCAAAAGGAGTGTCTGCGGATTACCTCAGATTCCTCACAGCAACCGTTTTGTTTTCCAACATGGTAGTTTTCAGACTTTAGAATAAAGGTGTTAAAAATAAGTAAAGTGTTGGGTGCCTGGGTGGCTCAGTGGGTTAAAGCCTCTGCCTTTGGCTCAGGTCATGATCTCAGGGTCCTGGGATTGAGCCCCACATTGGGCTCTCTGCTCGGCAGGGAGCCTGCTTCTCCCTCTCTCCCTGCCTGCCTCTCTGCCTACTTGTGATCTCTTTCTCTCTTTCAAATAAACACATAAAATCTTTTAAAAAATTAAGTAAAGTGTTAATAGAGACACCCCACTGTTGTGGGCAGGGAAAGCCATCTCCCCAGACAGTAATGTCCAGGCCACGAGGACTTTATGACATCATCTGTCCGTGGATTGCCATTTTACAGTGACACAAATGAGGCCCCAAGAAGAGAAGGACCCATCCAAGGTCATAGACAGCTAGAGCCAGAGCAGAGTCTGGAAATCAAGTCTGCACACTGTTAAGTGCATATGCTGCTTCTTGCCCGGACCCAGGAGTGTTGCATGTTTGAGGTGCAGCCTCTCTGCTCACTGGGGCCAGTATTTGTGTAAGTGCTCTAGTCGATGCATCTGCCCTATTCCTCTAGTACAAAATCTGGTTTGCTGAGCCCAGAATAAGTCTTCACCAACTGCTCTGATACATTAAATGTTGCTACAGAAGCAATAGGAATAACATGTTTAGGAATCTCACAACTGGTTTTCCACCTTAAAAACACCTCCAAAATCACTCTGCAAAAACCTCTGTAATTAGTAGTCATTTCAGAAGTTAGGGTCAATTTTTTAAAAAGATTATTTATTTATTTATTTAAGGGGGGGCAGAGAGAGAGAGAGAGAGTCTTAAGCAGACTTCATGCTGAGTGGGGAGCCTGGCGTGGGACTCGATCTCACAACCTTGACATCATGACCTGAGCCAAAATCAAGAATTGGGTGCTTAACCCCGGGTACCCCAGTTGGGGTCTATTTTTAACTTTAAAGTATAGGAAACTGAACTACCATTCTTGACAGTTTATGTAGCACAGGAGGTAATCTTGCTAGTTTATGTTGAGAAATGTGAGGTCAAATCTGCTGTGAGGACTCCCCTAATGCCGTTGACAAACGAACAATAGGAAGGTTAAACGTAACTGTATCCAGATTAGCAGCTTACCCTCTTCAAATCTCCACGATGGCAGATTCTACCCAGTTGGTGGATAGGTATGTTCCCAGTGTGATTGATGAGTATGCTGTTTCACTGTCTGCTCTGGGGTTTCTTCTCTGCTGCAGGAATTCCACGGGTCCACCTGCAACCAATGGCCATTTGACACCTTTGTCCTATGAAAAGGTGGCTAGGCTGAAGTAGAAGTTACACAGTTTCATGGGACGCCTGGGTGGCTCAGTTGGTTAAGAAGTTACACAGTTTCCACTCTTGTGTGTTTCTGGACAGAGGAGAACACAAGGGAGATTCTTGGGTCAATGACCATTTTGTGGCTCCCACACTTCGTGGCTAATTTGCTGATTCACCTAATTGATTGTTCTATCTTCCTCAGATTTGACTTTAGCTTCTCTGACTCCAGGACCAGGAGTGTGTGTTCAGTTCCATTTTGAAGGACCTCTGCTTCTATAGGATACCCTTGTCTCTGGGGTCAGAGGCAAGAATGTCCGTGGGTTTCCGTCAATCCACATGGAGTTCCAGCTGGTGCTTGTAAGTGCCAGCCTGGTCTGATCTCCCCTTCTTGAATGTTCGCTTGGCTTCAGCATTTTACAGGAGACAATAGCCTTATAGGCAGAGATAACATGACTACCTCCAAATACCGTATAAGGTCAATTCCATTCCATGTAACAACTCCTTTTATTTTTATATATATATAAATATACATTTAAAACTATGTATCATATATGAATATATGTGTATATGCACACATATACACATTGGTTCTACTTTCTCTGACTGAAGTACAGGCTGATACTGATTTTGGTGCTGAGAGTGGTTCCAGAAAAATCTAAATTTAAAGATAATTCTCTGAATTGGTTCTGCTGTTTCTGGAATATCTTTAATCTCATTGGATTTAAAGGCATTAGCACCCCTGTTTCCAGTGTTAAGGAGGCTCCTGGTATTGTGTGGCAGGAAGTGGCAAAGGGTTATTCAATTTATAAATTTTATCTCCTTTTTTAAAAAAGATTTTATTTATTTATTTGACAGACAGAGATCACAAGTAGGCAGAGAGAGAGAGGAGGAAGCAGGCTGTCTGCAGAGCAGAGACCCCGATGCAGGGCTCGATCCCACGACCCTGGGATCATGACCCGAGCCGAAGGCAACGGCTTTAACCCACTGAGCCACCCAGGTGCCCCAATTTTATCTCCTTTTCATCAAGCGTCTATAAAGAACGAGACTCTGGGTCACCAAGTGTTTGCTACTTTCGAACATTCCAGTCACAATAAAAAGTATAACAGAGCTGGTTGGTTGCTTTTTAAATGTGTTTGAGGATCAAGGGAAAGACAATGATGAACCCAAGTTCTCACATTGCCAGCTCAAGGTATAAGACAGGACCTGCAGGATTCTCAGGTTGCCTTCAAAGGAGCCACTATGTCCCGTAACTGCAATACTGAGATTTGGGAGTTCTATCCTCGAATACTAGCAACTGACTTAATAATAGACATTTACTGCTCCCATTTCTGGAGGCTGGGAAGTCCAGGATCAGGGTGTCAGCAAGGTCAAGTTCTGATGAGGGACTTCTTCCTGATTTCCTTGCCTGAAAGCCCTCATGAAGGCTCCAATCTTATGACCTAATTACCTCCCAAATGCCCCACCTCCTACTGCGTTAAGGGTTAGCATTTCAATATATGAATTTTGGGGGGATGCAAACATTAAATCCGTAACACCGAATTACAACACATTGAATCCCAAATTCACAGGATGTCTATTATTAATGTTTGGGCACCGAATATAAGGGAACAGAATCTTGACATTTTTAATTAGGATATATTGGTCCATTCCTATGAAGTTGTTTGCCTTGACCCCTTAAGTCTGCTGGTAGTTCTTTGCTAGTAGGCATTCTACAACTCTTGCCCAAGGAGATTAATTTTCTCTTTTTCTGGAGAACCTGACCTGGTTTCTCTGAGCTAGTTCCCTTCCAGGACACTCAGATCCTCCTCAGGAGGTGCACTTTCCATCCCCTTTTGCTTCTAGAGCTATAACCAGACTCAAGTTCCCACAGGCACAGAGAGTGAGGTACACCCTGCCACCCACTGGGAGCTGTGCTAGAACAGAGAAACTGCAAGCTTTTTCCTAATACTTACAGCCAACAACTGGGGTATTTGTTTGGGGAATGGCCCTTAAGGGAAGAGTATAAAAGTGGAAGAAACATAAAGTTGGATCAAGCCAAATTTCTTACTTTGGAATTTAAGAAAATATTTTATCTATTTATTTGAGAGAGAGAGAGAGAGAGAGTGAATTTGAGAGAGAGCACAAGTGTTGGGGGTCGGGGGAGAGGGCAAAGGGAGAGGGAGAAGCAGACTTCCCACTGAGCAAGGAGCCTGATGCGGGACTCAGATCCCAGGACCCTGGGACCATGACCTGAGCTGAAGGCAGACCCTAACCAGTTGAGAAACCCAGGCACCCCTTGATTTTGAATGATTAAAATGAGATTGGCAATTGCTACTGTTTGCTTTTTGGGCTGCTCTACTAATTTGTTTGGTTGGTTGCATGACATAAGGATCAATGTTGGCCTACTCTAAATGAAGGACAAATGTAAGAACTTCATTGGTGGACTGTAGTGTGAGGTATCCAAAGGCTCTGGGAAATTATGTTAGAGTGGATTTTTCATGTAAGATCTGCTCATCTACCTCTGGAGGGTCCAGATGACACATCTTTCACCAAGGCTAAGAAAAATTTATAATGAAAGGGCCAATATCTTTGAAGAGCACTATGGTAGCTCATGTCTGCTGGCCAGAAATTACCATGGAAACTTCTAACATCCGTAAATACAATGGTCATGATTGGAATCTGAAGAGTTAGAGCCAAGTGGCACCACTTATCAGCCAAAAACCAAGCAGGAGTCATTCTCATGATGAACATCAGAGCCGGTATGACAATCAGAGTAGTCGGACTCCCAGAGAACTTTGGCATTGGTAGTTGATTGTGGAGTTCCTTGAAATGAAATGGATGTGCAGTGCACTAAATCCTTATTTTATCTTAGTGGAAATATTCTACATTTTGGAATAGAAAAATGAATTTAATCCCTGAAATGGAGAGACATGTCTTGTCAAAGGTATATTTACAAGATAGATTATGACATGAATGGTTGGTGTTTTCTCGAGCTTGTCTGATGTATTTATGTCTTTCATATTGCTTTTAGTGCCTCACTCCTGATACTCAGGTCTTGATCTCAGGGTCTTGAGTTCAAGACCCACACTGGGCTCCATGCTGGGTTCAGAGCCAATTTAAAAATAAAAAAATAAAATAAAATAAACAAATATAAGCCAGGTCAGACCCCCTGAAATTGCATACCAAGTGTGTATAAGAGTACTTTTTTTGTGTGTGTGTGAGGAGAGTCAGTATATACAGTTAAATTCTCAAAGAGGTGAAAGTTCTCTGTATGATAAGAAGCCATCACAGAGCCTAGGTTCTTCCAAATGCAGAATAAGTCAGTTTGGGTTCTCTTGAGTTGGGCTTATTATATAAGGTAGGTCAGCCCATTCTCAACCCTGCCTTGAAGGGCATAGGAATTGTTTTAGGCTTAGTGATTTGAGCCTGTAGTAATAACTCAGTAATAACTGAGATAAAGGGAGAGTATTCTAGATCCTAGAACATAATGATGCAAGATACAAGATTTCAGACGGTATTTGGTGCAAAGAAACACATTTCCATGATCATGGTCTCTCGAAAGGACCATCAATTTCAGCTGAAATTGGTCCAAAGTAAAGTCCCTGCCACCTGGTAGTTGGCTGATCACTCCCTGGTACCATATCAGGGGCTCCATGGTGGCCTCTGCTCCTGGCAGATCTGGGACTCATCAATGGCTGTAGTGAAATCAGCCTTGGTGAGCAGAGACCCATGTTGCTGAGTATAACCTCTATCCCTGCCACTTGGCTACCTAGTTCTTGAGCCCACTGGGTTCCAACATGACTACTGGGGAGAAGCCCGATGGGTATTTACACAATGGGTCCTCTAGCCATCAGATTATTAAACTTCTGCTCTGCTGAAGTTTACTTCAGTTAATCAGTTACTCTTTACTGATTAGTCTCCTGAGACACACTTATCTTTACATCCTATGCTCACCTGGACACATGTATCCACGTACCTCTTCCTCATACCTCTTGGCCACAGCTCTTCAATTGTGTTCCTTCAAAGTTCCTGACCACTCAGCCAGTCAACTGGGCATAATATACACATCAATATTGACATATCTCTGGCCATCTCTACTTTCAATTAAAATGGACAACCAGGTGACCAGCTCAACTTTCTGCCCTCTGGAGGATTTCCTTGAACAACTTTCCTATAGGGCTGACCTGGAGAGGTACTGCAGTGCAGCCATTGTCCCCTCTCAGCCTGCGTGGTAGGTGGGATTCTAAGTATGTCCCTTCAAGATGCTAGTCTTCTGGTTATTCAGGCAAATGCTAATGTGAGTACCACTGTGGTCGGCTTGCATATATAGAGAGGCAAAATGATAGAGCAGTCTGGAGGACAAAACATCATGCTCAGACTACATTGGATACACTGTAAGAAAAACAGGATATTGTGAAGTTTTCTTTTAATGTTTATGAAGAGGTTTACATTTCATCAAATAGTTATGTTCTTATTAATTTACAAAGATTTAGGGGACAAAAAGGTAATGTCACTGCATATATAAAAGTATATATTTTTTATTTTCGTAAGTTCATTAATGCTGGAGAAATTCCAGTTATGACTCTTTTGTGAATTATTATTCCTTCCAGAAAAAAGTATTGTACCATTTTCTTTAGAAATACAACTGAATAAGGATTTAAATCTGAAACATCACTCAGCATCAACAATAATATTTGTTCGTGTTTAGCTATGCAACTTAATAGCAAGGAAATTTTACATATGGAATTTGAAAGACTCCCTCTGTACAAGCTATTCCCTCAGGGAACATCTACAAAACTCTGTTAGCAGGTGCTATAATGGGTCTTAACGAAAAATAGGGGATAGTTAGATAGATTTGTTACAATCCTGGTCATAGGTGGTTGTGCACAATTATATAGGCATCGTATATTAGTTTTCTCCCAGGGGAAGAAGATTTTGTAAATAATATGCAGTCTAATTTCTTGGATTTGTACTTAGATTGAAATACAGTATGTAGAAAGTTGCACTTATGAATAAGAACTTCTGAAAACCCACTGATGCAAAAAGGTAATGAGAATACTGGTAAATCTTATCAAGGTTTCAGAACTCTGGAATTAACCAACAGGCTGCAAAAATCAGAACAATGTCTATTCCAGAAAAATGGCTAAATCACGGCATGTGGGTGGTTCAAGCAGTTAAGCGTCTGCCTTCAGCTCAGGTCATGATCTCAGGGTCCTGGGATAGAGCCCTGCATCAGGCTCCCTGCTCAGCGGGAAGCCTGCTTCTCCCTCTCCTGCTCCCTCTGCTTGTGCTCTCTCTCTCTCTCTCTCTCTCTCTCTCTCTCTCTGTCAAATAAAATCTTTGGAAAAAAAAATAAAATGGCTAAATCACAATACTAACCACAAGCTTTGTGGTGTTTTAAAGGGCCCCCTTCCTATCCTCTCTTCTGTTCCACAGTAACCTTGAAAATCAAGACTCACAGCTATGATTGCTCTGTGAAGCAGCAACCTATCAGCCACTAAAGGGGAAGAAATAAATTTAGAGCCTCCCCAAAGCTTCATTTCCGAACAGTTGTCACCATTGGATGTGCCTGGGAACTCCCCCAAAAGAACGACTGTGGGCTTGTGCATAATCCAATACCCTCATAGCTCACTGTGTGTGCAGCCCTGTTCTCGACTTTAAGGTACCAGGCAGCCCTCCTGCAGGGAGTGTTGAAGAGAAGGGATGACAGTGAGTAGCCTTGTCTTGCTTTGATTTTGTGATCAGTATTTCTAATGTCTAATTGTGTCTAATGTCTAAATGTGCAAAGCAGATTTGTGTAGACGCCTTTCTACCAAATACTTTTGATTTTTCTTCTTGAATATTTTATCACGTCTTTTTTGCATCAGTTAGGCCGATCATATGATTCGCCTTCTTTTCTATTCCTATAGGGCTCCAGCTATTGATTTATTCCCTCTCAGCTCCAAATTCACAATTCTAGCCTGCCCAGCTGAGAAAATGTTCTGGTTCCTTTAAATGTTTTTTTCCTGTGGCATGTGTGACCCATTTCTGCCTGTAGAGGGAGCCCGATACATGGCGGTGGGGAGGGGGCACACTTGCTTCCTGGTTCGGGCAGCTCCCTCTATGGGGCGCAGGAGGCTTCTCCAGCATCAGGCTCCCCATGGCACACAGCTTCTCCGGGACCGGCATCTGCAGGGCAGTGTGGTCTGCAACACCCCACGTCCTGCAGCTGCGCATAGATCTCCCTGAGGCACTGATAATAGATCAGCCTTCTGGCCAGATAGCTCTGCGCACACCACTCCCAGACTCCCTAGGCAGTGTACATCCAGCAACTGAGGACAGGTTCTAGAAAGTTCCACGTGAGAGGCACCACAATTTCACTGCCATTGTGTGAGTTCTTTCAGCATCCTGGAACAAGGTTAGGATATTAAGCCTGGGAGTGTGGATTTTTCCCCCGGGGGCTCAATCTGTGACCTGGAAGTGCTTCTTCTTGGCTGTGGTGTCTTCCTGGAGGATCTACCTTGGTCTGTGGGGACACTTGGGTGGGTTCTGATCTCAGCACAAGGGAGGCATTTTCGGGGCGATTTATCTCAGCCATGTTGCAGAGGAATCTGTCTTTGGTGGTGTCTTGAGTTCTGTGAGGGACTTTCCTAATATAATTCTCTCAGCGCTGGTGAGGCGATGCGTCTTCAGGTGCTGAGTCCTAACACGAAGGGTGGGGGACTCGGGGACGGTGGGGTTTCCTGAAAACTGGACCAGGTGTTGGTAGGGAGGGGCTCCTGGCCCTCCGTCCAAGCTCTGGGAGGGGGCTGTTT